>CM070100.1:19691486-19738986 GCA_036178185.1 Liparis tanakae
TAACTTTACATTGTGTTATTGCCTTAGAAGACCAACGTAAGGTTATAAACCCTTTTTATTTTAGCACAGCTGAAAACAGTTATGCTGGTGAGAGAAGATATAAAACTGGCCTTCCTTTGACCACTTCCTTTGGCATTTTTTACCAAATAAAGTGCCTTAAGTACCCTTTAAAAATGTCATACAAATAAAATGTATTACTAGTATGAGTATAACATACTCAGAAATGTAAAGCAAGCAAAATGTGTTATTACTATTATTAGTTGTAGTAGTAATAGGAGTAATGTTTGTGACTATACTTAAGTAAATGATACATAATTATTTAAGTAGTGTACTAAGTAATGTTCTTTTACATACAGCACAAATTAAGAAAATTATCTTCTTTACACTATATTCTATGGCAATAAGGGATCACAACATATTGTAGTGAGAGTTCCTTGTTAAACCTGGATCAATACAGTGTAAGATACAGAAAGTGTGAATGGTTTACAGTCATAACTCTGCATTCAGGCCTAAACGCTGCTGATCGAGGTCACGGATAAACAGAGAAAGACTTTGTTTGTCCCCGTCTTCCGTTATTTCTTCTGTCCATTGGCGTATTGTTCAATATGTTCTTCTCTCACAAAATGTAATAATGCCAAATGTCAGGCTGCTCCTCTCCGGAGCCTGGAGTCAGAGCGAGCTGAAGAACGAGTCGTACTGAGTCACGTCCGGTTCCCTCTGTCTGAACGTCTCGAGGAGCTAAATCTGGTTACTCATTATATTTGTTCCATGATAAAAATAACAGCTGTTATTATCTGTGAACTGCACTGTACGATGTCTTCTGTTCACTGTGGGTTTGTGTTGGATTCACTGAGTGTTTGTGTTGGATTTCTTGTGTGAATTCAGTGTGTTTTTGTTGGATTCACTGTGTTGGATTCACTGTGTTGGATTCACTGTGTGTTTATTTGTGTTGGCTCAGTGTGTTTGTGTTGGATTCACTATGTTTATGTTAGATTAAGTGTGTTTGTGTTGGATTCCTTGTGTTGGATTCACAATATTTATGTTGTATTCAGTGTGTTTATGTTGTATTCAGTGTGTGTGTGTTGTATTCAGTATGTGTGTGTTGTAAGATTCCCAGTCATTCCGACCCACAGCTGGGTTGCAGAAGCTTAAACTCCAGTAACGTTATGCAGATTCTCCCACCGTCATGTATCTCTGCGTTTATAGTTAATAGTCCGTCGTGTGACATTAACTCCAACATGAAAGCTTAGTGTACATTCTGTTTTACTCATGAGAGGGAAAGAAAACAACAACAACGACAACCTCTTCCCTTCACATAAATACATTCATTTGTTCTATAATAACACGCACACCTGTGCTCCATGTTCTAATATCAGCAGCTATCATCCAGAGTATCTACTAACGCACATTAGTCGAATAAGGCAGTTCATCGTACTACTGGAGCTACGGCAGATATTCAAACTCCCAGAGCGCGTCACCTCGTGCCGTGGCGGTCAGGTGACTCGGCACAGTCACCGCATGAGGACGCGTGGCGTGCTGGAGAAGTTCCCGCGTGGTATTATTAAACGGGGTGAAGTGAGTTCTGAGTTCCTCATCGTCATTTGCTTCGTCGTGACCGCCTGATGGCTTACTGGTGTCGTTTACACTCCACAGCCCGCCAGGAGTATGAGGGCCTGCAGAGGAGGCATGAGACGGCGGCCATGGAGGTAAGTGTGATAACCGTGAAGTTGAGCCAGAAGCAGCAGTGCCACCGGGTCAGCACACCGTATGGCCTATAGGAGTAGAAGTAGCTGTATTAAAAAATATCGGCAGCCGAGTATTTTGCATTTTCTTTTATTTATTACCATCGCATTCTGCGGAAGGTTATGTTTTGATCGTCGTGTATTTATTTATTCATGTATTTATTTATTTATTTGTATGCGTGTTACTCGCATAACTAAAAAAGTATTTAACCGAATCGCATGAAATTTGGTGGGATGATTGGTTATTATCCGGGGACCACTTCATTAGATTTTGGGATCGATCGGGCCAAAGGTCAAGGTCATGAAAAGGTCAACATCTTCTTTTTACCAATTTCTATCCAATTGGCATGCAACTAATGCCAAAATGTTAATAATTCGATGCCCAATCTTGTGATATGCCAAGGTATGCGTTCTACCGAGTGCCAGTTTTATTTAAATTTGTATTCGTCACTCCCCCCTGGCTGTAAAAGTCTTTACGAAAACATGTTTGTTCAGTTTCTCTCTGACGTCTTAGAACCATTCCTCCCACCAGTACTGGTCGTCTCTAGACCAGGTCTAAAGCACAGGGGAGACGGGCCTATACTGCCTTAAAACACCTTTTTATTCTCTGCTATTGAACTAATAATGAGATGCATTTCTATATTATTGTCTTTCAAACATGTCTTTTGTGTTTATTGTGTGTTTTTTTTAATGCTTTTTGCTATAATTTAATTGCACAGCCTGCTTGATGCATGCATTTGGATCGGATCACACCTTGATGTTCAGCCCTAATTGGTATCAGCCCAATTGGCATTAGAGCTCAGTACCTTTTGAACACAGATTTCTGACGCACTCAAAGAGGCATTAAATGTCCGGTCTGAAGTTCACTCCTTCGTCCCGAGTGGCTGACGGCCGGTCGGAGCGGCGTGGACCCGCCTTGACCGCTCTCTGTCTGTCTGTTCTCCGTCAGTGCAAGAAGCTGGAGCAGGAGAGAGACGAGGCCGTCAAGAAGCTCAATGAGTTCCAGCAAGGTGAGCGTCTCACAAGACATATAAACTTGCTTTAACTCAGGATGTATGTCCAACTGTAAAGCGAGGATTCCCCGTCGGTCTCTAGGTAGCTTGAGAACTGGCCGGGTTTCGTCGTTGGGGAACCGAGGGAGTACTCTTTGAAACAAAAAATTGTAATTCGGACACATGGCAATGTGAATAAAATTTTCAATCTAAGAGAAGAATTTATTTATAAAATTTTAATCAAAGGTAACAACATGGAAACAATGGAAATCTTTTTTTCTTTTTTGGGTGGGAGGGAGGGGGCTTACGGCTCCAACTGAAACGACAACTGACAGCCGAGTAGAACTCCTTTAAAGTTTGACAGCAACGATCTGATTGGCTTAGAGATATCGGGCCGTATCCAATAAGCTCCATTTGTGTCAGTGAATCAGAATAATTCAAGTTTAAACGTCTCTGCCTCCATTTGTCTCTATAATATGAGGGTTATCACAACAACAACAAACAATAAAACTACTGACAAAATGTAGACATAGTGTCCGAGGTTAATGGTGAGTGTCTCCACATAAGTGACCAGGATCTTTTAATAAAGTGAGGTGTTGATTGATGTTTCCCCCGAGAAACCGACGTGGCATAAGCAATAAAAGTAATGTTCTGGTATTTAAGTTTATGCGGGAAAAAAAGAGAAATAAGGAAACAATCTGATCTGTGAGTCCAATTATTAGACAAACATCCAAGAAATGAGGCTGAAAGTGAGGACATCCAGGGAGGAACTGCATCCTCCTGACGAAGTTTAGTTCCTAATTATGGACTTCATTAAGTCATGTTTTCATGTCAAAGTTTAATGCTTCATCCATAACCTTGGCGTCACGTAACCGCTCAGCTTTTGGTTGCGTGTCTATTTACTCTATTTATTCTGTGTTTGTGCCTACTTACAGATAAAGACCGAGCTTTACTCAGATCATGAGTATTTTAGCTGCAGCTCTATGATCCAAAGGGGACAACTTCATACTTATTTTACACTTCAAGGTTTTTAATATCTATTAATTAAAGGTGATTAAACTCTTTTTTTTCCTGAAAACGTTTTTAATGTGAGATACATTAAGTAGTAAGGTGGATATTTACAGTAAAACTTCTATGTGTGTGTGTGTGTGGGAATGGTCCCAGACGAGTGCACAACATGTTTATGTGCATATCTTTGCCTATATACAGTTTGTGAATGATGCCCAAAATACTGGAATTTTAACAACGTTTGTTCAAGGTGCATCTGGTATGATGCTGAAAAGTTCAACGAATAATAATACATCATATTTTAATTGTTACAAATAATGTCATCAAATCTGAATCGACAACAAATAACATTTTTCAGGTACAATTTTGTTCCTCCAAAGTAGAAGTTACATAGCAAGTATACGTATACAGCCTTTTCTAAGATAGTTAGGGGCCTAATGAGTAAGAACAGTCACATATACAGTAATATTTGTCTTATCTTATCCCTTCTGTTACCTTCCAATGCAGCTGCAGCTATTTAAACCTCCAGAAAATTATTCTAATTCCAATTAGTTCTTGTGTTTAAGCGTTGATACCTAAATAGCCCTTAAATAAAAAAGTGTGTAGAAGGCTGCTGTGTAAACTTGTACATGTTTGCCCCTTCCCGCGTCATGTGTGAACTATCTGTGGTTTGCTGGTTATGTTAGGGCCCAAGACCTTTTTGAAGATTTTTTTTTTAATTGCATTTTATAGTTCTAATGACTTCAATATCATCCAAAACAACCCAAACCTATAAAATAGCTCTTTAAAATGTTGATATTTCAGCCTGGGGTCAAATTGAACCCAAAGAAACATTGATGTGCACGAGTGTGTTCAGGAAATTAAAAACATGTAATCATTTTTATTTAATGTTTACCCAGTTGTCCTCTTTAAATAAGAAAAAGTCGTGAAATATGAAGCAAAAAATATGACGTCAATCATATATTTTGAGACTTTAAACATCAAATGGAGTCAAATTGAGCCCAAAGGTAACAGGAGGGTGAACAGCATCATGTATGTGGAGCGGTTTGGGGCCCTCCCATCCCAGCTGTACACACACGTGGAGCAGGAGGCCCATCATGGCGTCCGAATAGCAACGTCACTGTTTCAGCTTCCATCGCAAGCCTGTTTCCCAACACCGCCCGTTTTAAAACGTGTTGGCCCGCCATTACGTTTGTCCTCCAAACGATTCTCCCTCCGCAGGTCGAACGCTTTGCAATGCGACCACTTCACCGAGGACCGGATTTAAAACCGGGCGCCGCCGCCGCGTGTCAAAAGATGGAGCAAATAGTTTGTCTTTTGTAGCGCTGGAGATGTGGATTTTCATCTGAATAAATCTGGCCCGGTACTTGTGTATTCAGCGATTTCTCCAGCCAAAACACATATTGTGTTTGATTTCCTGCATTAATGGAGGCTGCCTCACGGTGCCAAGCAGCTGCATATTAGGACCTATTACGTGATTTCATAGCTCTTAGAAAATTGCTCCTATTCACAACGAAGCGGCTGGGGGTGGGGCAGCAGGGTTGGTGTGTGTATGTGTGTGTGGGGGGGGAGTGGGAGGACAGGATAAAAAATCCCCCCCCCCACCAACACACAATCATGCCTTTTCAATTGCCGATGGCAAGGTTGATGACAACATGACCATTGTGTTATAATGATAACACCACAAAGGCATCTGCCCCCCTCATCAAGGCTTCACAGCGGCTGCAGATACAATTTAATTCACTGCTCCGTTGGCGGCGCTGATACCATTATGCAGCCCGTCGGCACACGGGGGTAATCACTGTCTTTCCTGAGAGGAGGATGGAAAAAAAAAAAAAAAAAAATGTATAAAAAAAAAAGACGGGCAAAAAAAAAAAAAAGAGGGTTTAGAAAAAGATGGAGTGATGATGATGGGGAGGTCGAAACTTACAATTAAGACTGCCAATTGTGACGCGTCGGAGCGCCCCCGCCGACTCGCGCTCATACACTTTCAACACTTCCACCGCTGTTTATTTACCATGGCTACCGGTAATTATAATTAACATGTCATTTAGTTCAAGGCGTCCTTTTCGAAGGTTGCCGAGTGTGGTCACAGCATTATGGAGACGGGCGGGGGGCGGGGGGGGGGGGGGGCGAGGGTGAACGCGGGCAGCTAAGTGCTATTGAATGACTGAAGTGGAGGGCGCTGCAGGAACGTGGATATCGTCCGGCGCCGGTGTTCATCAAGTTGTTAATTAGGTGTCACCGGGGGGAGGAATCCACAACAATGGCACTAATGCTTAATTTCTTCCTTGCTCAGCCACAATGTTTTAATTGGCTAAGTGGTGGGACAATTCTTCAGGGGCGTTGTTTTTGTCGTGAGGTGTGATTGCAGCTTAAACAACATCGCGGTTTGGGATTTTAAATGTTACCGGATTTCTTTCTCCTTCTACTCGCCGTTCTGCTTCGACTAAAGCGTCGAGGTTCAGTTTAAGCCGCGCCGATCGATACGTTTCATATCATCGATGGAGCGAAACGACTGCGTGTAATGAGGAAGTTGTCACTCATAGCGAGTCCACGGAGAACTATTGCCAGCTCTGCAGGAGTTTTGCATGTCGGCCGTTGCCATCTTGTTTTCTTTGCAACCGGAAGTGAAACGAGATGGTGGAGCTGAGCACAACCAGAACGTAACATGAGACATATTTTCTGGCAACCGAAAATGTTCAAATTAACCTTCATGAGGTGAAAAGACACAGGGCCATTGTCGAAGAACAATGGGTGGTTGCTGCCGGCGCCACGTTGGCCTCGCTCCTAGCTAGCGGCGCCGTAAGCGACACCCAAATGACGCAAAAACACCGTAACCACGCATAACTTTACACCGTTATGTCATTTAAACAAGATGGGTCCTGTAGATAGTTATGAATGGGGATATTCAATTCAGTTTATTTTATACAGCCAAATATCACAATATATAATAAGATATTAGCTATTCAGACCTCTGTTGGCCTCTAGTGGACATTTGAAGAACTGCGTTTTTTGGTTCTACATTTTTTCAGCTCTAAAGATTACCACGTGCTTGACACTAGAGATAATAAACCATAAACTCATACTTACAATGTTTACTGAGGAAGTCACAAATCAAGTGAGAAGTAGTCATTTAAAAAAAAAATCGTATACAGACTTCTTTTTTACAACAAGAGGAGTCGCCCCCTGGTGGCGATTAGAAGGAAGCAGCCAATGAGCTAAATATTTAGAAGACTAAAACGGAGCAAAAAGGCCCTGAGAATCTCCAAAACATGGACATAGAGTTGGATGGTGGAAATGCACACAATGCTGTAGAGTACATGTCAAACATCCAGAGTATACATGTTAGGCTGCTCTCCTAGTGATGGCCACATTTCTTATTTGTTTGCCACATGAGCCTTCATGGCGATGCAGAAGTGATACATGTGGAGTTTCTCAGCCATAATACGGTTTCAAGACTATAATAAGGGAGACCGGGGAACATTATAACATAATAAATTCCTCTAATCAGAGATGAGCTAGATTGACTCTGCACATGCTCAGTAGGATTCTCTGACTAGAGGAAAAACACATTATTTTTAAGTATGAAAGTTACTTTTTGGATGTGAAGTATTTTCTTTAGAATTTCCACTGACTAAATAAATAAATAAAAAGTCCAGTGTAATAAATACAAGAACAAATACTATTCTTTGTAGGCTTGTTTATGTTATGCTGAAGTTCACTAAATTGAAATCTAAATGTTTGCCTCTATTTGTGTTTGTGTGAGTGTGTGTATATATATATATATAATATATATATATATATATATAATATATATATATATATATATATTGATTTATTTTTTCAAAAATATTTAATTATATATATATATATATATACATATACATATATATTTAAATACATGTGTTTATTTATATATATATGTGTATATATATGTGTATATATATATATATATATATATACATATATATATGCATGATTTGTGTATTTAATGCACGCTCACATGCGCTAACATGCACGCTCACGTGCACACTCACATGCTCTAAAATACCCTCTGATTACAACCCACACGGAGGGCGGCTGTTTTGGTATATTGAACAGACATTGTACACTTTATAAAAATACAGTTTTAGGTTTTTAATCCAGTGTCTATATATATATATATATATATATATATATATATATATATATATATATATATATAAATCCACTGTTGATGCCTTGTTGTTGTACATGCTACAGTAGTTTAGCCACACCAAAAAAGGCTGAAAAGCAAATGTTCCCGGGTTTCGTGCGACATCACGTGTATAATTCTTCGTCAAATGTTTTGTCAGATATCACGGACTGAGCGGCTCATGGAAAATAAAAAATGACGGCGAGAAGCGATCTGAATAAAAGATATTTTGTTCTCGACATTTTGTTCCCGTCCTTTTGATTTCAAATCGCATTGACGCACACAGGTCGCTCCCCATTGAGCCTCCGCAGACGGCAGCCACAATAGCGAGCGGAAATCCGTGTCGGTGTCAAGTGTGACGGCGCTCTTATCTCACTGAGCCGCTCCCGCTCGCTGAGAAAACCCTAATCGTGTTCTTTGTTTTCGCCGGTGGCATTTTGATCCGGTTGAATGGCCACGAGTCGACCTTAAAGTTCGTATTGACGCGATCGCAGTCGCTCAGGAGACGTTTCGTTTTACTACTTTGTCGCATCAGGAAAGGGCAGCTGACTTGTGAGGCTTTTTTTGTGCTAAAAGGGCTCAAATTGTAAGATGAATGTGATTCATGTTCCTTCTGAACATGGATTGATTACAATGTATTGATGTGAAATGAACAGAAGGGGTCTGAGGGAGTGTTTTCATCTGCCCGGTGGATCACGGAGGTCTGCATCGGGGTCCATGCCGACTACCAACTGTTCATACACTCTGTCAGCCTCATTACCTTCGCATTGAAAATGAGGAAGGTAATGTTTTGATCGCCGTGTATTTATTTGTTTGCGTGCTATTCTCATAAGTCAAAAAGTATTAAACCGAATTTCATGAAATTTGGTGGGATGATTAGTTATTATCTGGGAACCATTTGATTAGATTTTGGGATCAATTGGGTCAAAGGTCAAGGTCATGAAAAGGTCAAAATCTTAATTTTACCATAGCGCAGTCAATTAGTATCTAATTGGCAACTAATGCCAAAATGTTCTTAATCCAATGCCCAATCTTGTGATATGAAGGTATGCGCTCTGCCGAGTGCCCGTTCTAGTTGAATGTTTATGTGATTCTCTAACGATTCTGGTCACATGACATCTATTGTTCTCTCCATCCTGGAGAAGGATCCTCCTCTGTTGCTCTCCTGAAGGGTTCTTCACTTTTTTCCCAGTGAAAGATTTTTTATTTACATTTTTTCCCTGATCCGATGTGAGGTCAAAGGTCAGGGATGTGTATGTGTACAGATTGTAAAGCCCTCTGAGGCAAATTCATAATTTGTGATATTACACACATACGACAATGGACCCTACGAGACGGGAAGTCACAAAGACTCCGGGGAGGAAGCAGAGTTAATAATGTGTGATGGAGAGATGACAATTCATCCATAAGGAGAGAGAGAAGAGGGGAGAGGTGCTCATTGAAGTATGGTTACAATGTGGCATCTTCATTTTGTCTTTAACTCTCTCTTTTTTTTCTTAGTTTCTCAGATGGTCATTGAAGAGGTCAACGTCATCCAGCAGAGCCTGGAGATCGAGAGGACGTGTAGAGAAAGTGCTGAAGCGCTGGCGTCCAAGGTACACGCTTCCTGTCCACGCCGCCGCTCGGCAGCACAACCACGCCATCTATTTAGTTTATTTTATACAGCCCAATATCATAAATTAATGAATTCTCCTCAGTGGACTTTACAATCTGGAGACATACGACATCCCTGCATGGGGGGGGCATCAGCTGGGCCCTGATAGGAGACCGGCTCACCAGGCATCAGACCCAGCCAGGTCCAATGGACCCTACGAGACGTGAAGTCATAAAGACTCCGGGGAGGAAGCAGAGTTAATAATGTGTGATGGAGAGATGAAAAGTCATCTTTTAGGAGAGAGAGAGAAGAGGAGAGAGGTGCTCAGTGTATTCTAAACATCCCTGAGCATCCTATCAGCCTATAGCAGCATCTCTAGGGGCGGGACCAGGTGAACCTGATTCAGCCCGAACTATAAGCAGAGGTAATATATGTGTGATGGAGAGATGACAATTCATCCATAAGGAGAGATAAAAGAAGAGAGAGGTGTATCCTAAAACATCCCGATGAGACGTGAAGTCCCAAAGGCTCTGGGGAGGAAGCAGTTAGTAATGTGTGATGGAGAGATGAAAATTCATCCATAAGTAGAGAGAGAAGAGGAGAGAGGTAAAACGTCCCGTAAGCCTATAGCAGCATCTCTAGGTCTGGACCAGGTGAACCTGATTCAGCCTGAACTATAAGACCATCAAGAGGAAAGTCTTCAGTCTACATGAGGCGACTGAATCCTCCCGTGAAAGAGGAGGAGCCTGATAACTGACGGCGTCTGTGTTCTTTCTGTGTTACTTTTCCTCCGTAAGCCTGGGTTCGAGTTTAAATGAAGTCCAATACAACGATCTCACGACCACCAAGATCCTCGTCTCGTTAAGTTAAAACTAGACGTGAGATGCAATCGGAAGAGCAGACTCCGTTGATTCGGAGCGCGGCGGGCGGAACAATCCGGACGCGGCGGCGGCGCCAAATCAGCTATTTAAGACACCGTGGTCCAGGAGCTGTCTCACTTTGACACGCTCGCTCTGTACGGAGCAATCAGTAGCACTCTGGGGTCCTCCACCCCCCCCCCCACACACACACACACACACACACACACACACACACACACACACACACACACGTTGATGTCTGAATTTGCATTGGATTCTTTCCATTCAGAGCACACTTTTTGGAAGACCTCGCTAAGATGTGAGTTGTGATTGTGTGTGTGTGTGTGTGTGGGGCACGGTGATGGTGCCACGCTTATCGCTGTAATCATCGCTCATTCAATTTCTGGACAAAAGATCCTCCCGGTCCACCTGGTTGGACCATATTTTGGCCAATAAGAGGCTGAGGGAGAATTATGGCGAAGGTCGAGTTTTAGGGCTTTTTCTCCCAGTCCTCTTTCGGAGGGGGGGTGGGGGGGGGCAAAGGGTATCTGGGTAAGCTAACGTCTTTTTGGGGTGATTTGTACTTGCTTGATGTCCCGGTTGTACCTTGGCTGTCATGCTGTGGTTTAGTCTCTGCTTTGAAGACTCTGGTGTGTCCTCTTCACACTCATCACTGCTCTTCCTCTTCCTCTGGTGTCATCGATGAGTCACACACACACACACACACACACATAGGTCACACACAGCAGAGACACACACACCAGGGGCCACTTCCCTGTTAGGTAACCAGAACCTGGGGCCTCAACCAAAAGGACCGCATTTTTTTCTTAAATATAGTAAGATATGAAAAGTAATAAAACTTGTTGTACCTTTAAATTAACTTTCAAAAGTGTGTGCACATTATACAACTTAACTAATTGATGCTGTGTGCTTCTAGTTAAGAGGAAAACGTTGTAATACCACATTTACCCGATAGAATTCAGATTCAAATTTGACAATTACATAAAAAATATTCAGGGTTATTTTAGAATAAAAGCTCCATCTTGAACAGATTCAAATTAATTGAAATGCCTGCAGTTTGATTAAAAGAACGAACATTTATATATTTATTTATTCTTTTAAGCAAACTATCAGACTTCACTGAATGTTTGGTTATAAACATTTAGATAAACGTCCTGGAAATCCAAAAAACATGTTTTATGAACCCTGAAACAAACATGCAGAGTAACTGACATCAGATAAACAACAACAACAGACAAACTTGCAGAGTAACTGACATCAGATAAACAACAACAGACACGCATGCAGTTGGTGATTAAAGTCAAGACATACAGAGATCTGACAACAGACAGTCAACAACAGACATACGGAGACCTAACAACAGACAGGTAGTCAACAACAGATACAGAGACCTGACAACAGACGGATATACAACAGACATACAGATAGAGACCTGACAAGAGACAGATAGTCAACAACAGACAGACAGAGGCCTGAGAACAGACAGTCAATAACAGACAGACAGATACCTGATAACAGATGGATAGACAACAACTGACAGACAGTCAACAACACATACAGATAGAGACCTGAAAACAGACAGATAGTCAATAACAGACAGATACCTGATAACAGATGGATAGACAACAACTGACAGACAGTCAACAACACATACAGATAGAGACCTGAAAACAGACAGATATTCAATAACAGACAGATACCTGATAACAGGTGGATAGACAACAGACATACAGAGACCTGACAACAGACAGTCAATAACAGACAGACAGTCAACAACAGACAGACAGATTTAAGTGACGTGACTGACCCGTGTCAACCTTTTCATCAGCATTTCAGTCGCATTATGACGTCATGATTCCTCGTCAACGTCAGTTTATTTCTCATTTACATTGAGATCCGAACCTAAACACACAAGCAGTGGATCCCAGAGGAGGACGGAGGGATGCGACGCGTCTCAGCGTCTCAGCGTCTCAGCGTCTCAGCGTCTCAGCGTCTCAGCGTCTCAGCGTCTCAGCGTCTCAGCGTCTCAGCGTCTCAGTGCTGGGTGTTTACGTCGATATGTCATCAGCGGCCCAACGGAGCGCGTCATTACCTTCGCATTGAAAATGCAGAAGGTAATGTTTTGGCCGGCATGTATTTGTTTGTCCGTCCGACAAAACTGAGCAGATTCTTATGAAACTTGGTGGGATGATTGGTCATGACCCAAGGGACAATCGATTAGTTTTTGGGAGTGATTGGGTCAAAGGTCAAGGTCACGAAAAGGTGAAAAACGTAAATTTGCGATATCTCGGTTAATTGCCATCCGATTTGCGTGAAACTAGTGCCAAATTGTTCATAATTCAATCTTGTGATATGCGAAGGTTTTTGCTCTACCGAGTGCCCATTCTAGTTTAATAATGCAAACCGCTCACAAATCGTCGCTCATTATCAAAAGGATGTGAATCCACGTTCTTTATTGTCGATCGCATCCCAGAAAAAGGGAATGATGCGGCGTGAAGGCCATCAAAAGAAACATAATTTCTGATGCAGTCTGCTCCCTCCAGAATGCCATTACTCGACACGTCTTTGACGGCTGGCCTTCTCTTTGTTCCCTTTCACATGACATCCAGAAACACGCAGCCTTTGCATTCATCTCCCCTCCGGAGGGCTTCATTCACCATTTACTGAGCAGAGGTCTCCTTATTGTCGTCCCATAATTGAACCTTCAGAAGGCAAAGGGGTCCGCCGATGTACCCGTCGTGCAGGACTGATCAATTTGAGAATAATTTCATAGGTAGACACACGGCCGGAGAATACGTGTTTAGAAGTGATAATCGCACCGTGGGGGGGGGGACGCATAGAAATGCACAAATGCAAACACACGTCACGTTAAAAGAACTGTGATTAGAGATATTCGCCGCTCGGGCTTTCTCTTCCCGCGTCGGCTTTTTTTCTCCATTTTTTTTTTCCAGAGCTTATCATCGTGTGTGTCCGCGCCGCCATTACGGCTGATTGCAGGGCCGAAGAAAAGACACATCAACAACATCTCATCTGCTTCCTCATTTCTGCGCCTGTTTTCTCGCCCGCTTAATACAAGAGTGCGCTCGTCGTCTCTCTCTCTCTCTCTCTCTCTCTCTCTCGACGCAGGGTTTTTACAGAAATTAAAACGCCGGGTGATTTTCGTTTTTCCGTTGGATTCATGTCACCCTTTAAAGCCCCACTATGTAACAATTGTACCTTAAAATAACAGCTTGAAAAAAATTGTGCCGCTACAATGACTTTTAATATGACGATTAGCGCCTCCGCCACTGCCATCGGGGGTATGTGGGGAGAAAACTCGCGAATGTAACATTGTGTAGCCGCCCGGTCCTTGGACCTGCTTTCTGTCATGATGACCAGCGTCACATAGTCCAGTCCACCTCACAGGGGACTTTTTATTGTCTCCGCTACACGACGTAGAGACAGAGAGACATGCTGCTGTGGAGACGACCAATAACAGACCTTTAGTTTAATAAAAGAACAAAGACGTCTTTAAGAAAGGGACCTGACATTACTGCTGCTGTCATCTGGAGGACAGAGAAAGTTACAGGGGGCGGGCGGAGTTTCTTTTTTTTTTAACTCAAACTCAAAAGAGCCGTATGCGTCACCGGAAGAGACACATATGGCTCAGAGCCAGAGGTTCACGACACCTGATCTATCGTAACTGGGTATTTACGACACTGAAGTAAACGTTAAATACCTGAAGGGGGCGCTACAAGGGAAAAACGACATAATGGGGCTTTAAGGGAATATAAATTGCGCGTGCCGTGGATTGCGGCTACGCGGTGTCATCATGCGAGCGTATCATCCCCTCTTCGGGGAAACTATCTCCAGTGTTGTTGCCACGGCCGTGTCGTCGAGCAAATTATCTTTTGGAATTATTTTCCATTCAAATCTTTGAAAAGTTAGCCCGTCGTTCAGAAGGAGGTCAAACACGAGAGCTTCGATCTCATAGCGCCCAACCATCGGAAATGTAAAGGCAAAAATATGATTTAATTAAATGCTATACACTAATAATATACTGTCGGTGTGAAAATACTCGATCGTAATCTACCGCCGGTGCTTCAGGCACGCTGCAGTCCTAAAGGCGCGTTCACACCAAAAGCGATGCGATTTTTTCGCACGACCGAATCCAATGAAAAGTCAACGTACAGACGCTACGTTTTTCGGGTTCGGCGCGTTTGGGGCGTTTGGGGCAATAACATATATTATATATTATAATGTTATGAACACAATAACATAAATTATATATTATGAACACAATAACATATATTATATATTATATTATGAACACAATAACATATATTATATATAATAATGTTATGAACACAATAACATATATTATAATGTTATGAACACATTAACATATATTATATATTATATTATGAACACAATAACATATATTATATATTATAATGTTATGAACACAATAACATATATTATATATTATAATGTTATGAACACAATAACATATATTATAATGTTATGAACACAATAACATATATTATAATGTTATGAACACAATAACATACATTATATATTATAATATTATGAACACAATAATATATATTATATATAATAATGTTATGAACACAATAAATACATCATAATATTATGAACACAATAACATGTATTATATATAATAATGTTATGAACACAATCAATGCATAATAATGTTATGAACACAATAACATATATTATATATAATAATGTTATTAACACAATAACATATATTATATTATTATGAATACAATAACATATATTATATATTATATTATGAACACAATAACATGTATTATATATTATATTATGAACACAATAACATGTATTATATATAATAATGTTATGAACACAATAAATACATAATAATGTTATGAACACAATAACATATATTATATATTATATTATTATGAACACAATAACAAATATTATATATTATAATATGAACACAATAACATATGATGTATTATAATTTTATGAACACAGTAACAGTGTTGGATGTTCCGCTCTCGTCGCGCTGGAAGCGGAAGTCTTTCAGACGTGACAGTAACTTCATCGGTGAAAGTGACCGAGCTGAGATCTGTTACATCTCCTCCAAACACACAAAGTTAAACGTGTCTCGATGGAAACTCAAAACACAAGTATAAACCTGAGAATGAGCGTGGAATGTCCCTTTAAAGAGTTTGACGTCCCACGAGGAAGAGGTCCTCTCACGGCGTCTCTCTGTCCTCCTCCCTGCAGCTGAACCGTCAGAACCGGTCCCTGAAGAGGAAGAGCATGATGCCGCTGGCCCACCTCAGCCCAGAGACCATCACGGAGATCAACCTCGACGATGAGGAGGATGACGAGGATGAGGAAGAGGGCGAAGAGCTGCATGCAGCCAGTGACGTCTGCCTCTCTCCGCTGAGCCGGCCCACCGTCTCAGGTGCAGATTCTCAATTTGCTTTTGTTATACGATAATATATAGAAAATGATAGCATGAATAAGTTGACTTACTAATTACAATTTCTTTTGTATATTTAAACTTGGTATTTATCAAATGTGCGTTAAATACATTGTTTCAATGCAATTTAGAGCATGCATTTTGAAATTTTACAAAAAGTATGTTTAAGTAATTGCACAGAACTTACACTTAAAGTATATTTTTATAATAATATGTTTCTTTAACGTATAGGACAGTACAATTATTTTAAAGTGTGTTCATAGTTAAATTTTTTAAATAGGTGAAAGCGTGACTTCAGTATACTTTTTACATATTTGCAGAAAGTACATTTCTTTGATAGTATTTAAATGTACTGTAATTGACATTTTAAGTAACTTTGAAATACATTTAAAGTATTTTTCGCCCGGGACGCAGTGGGAAGCCGCTCCTCTCTTCCTCCGTTCAGACATTTCCATTTAATGTGAGAATGTCATCCTTCAGAATATTTGTTGTACTCGTAGAAAATTGCATTCCTCCCCAAACACTATTACAGAAGCCAGTTTACCGCTAAGCACCCTCCTAAATGTCCCCGTCGGGGCCCGCTGGCTTTGAGCTACACCGAAATATGTGAAAAAGATTTCAGGACAAAAGTGTTTCTCAAATTTCCTGCGCAAAGAAATGAATTTGCTGCAGTTTAAAACACACAAAGCAATAACAATGCAGTCTGAAGGTGACATTTTTTGTATTCCTTCGTAGCTATTACTTTAAAATTGGCATATCGCAAAGAAATAAACGGACGGGTGCTGCAGCGCATTGTTCCGTGTTCTCGGATTTTCCGGGGGTTGTGGGATGTCAAATATTCACAATCTAAAAGCAACACAAGTCGTGTATTCAATTCAAATTCCATTACTTCTTATTGCCCAATATCACAAATTACGAATCTCCCTCAGAGGGCTTTACAATCTGAACACATAGCACGTCCCTGACCTTTGACCTCACGTCGGATCAGGAAAAACTACGAGAAGAAACCTTCAGGAGAGCAAGAGATGAGGATCTCTCTGCAGGATGGACTGAGACATAGATGTCATGTGACCAGATGTCATCCAAACATCCAGATGATGTAAACCATCATCTGAATGGCCGCCTCTTAAAGGGCCGGCGTAACCGAAGTACTGTGTGAACTACTCCCGAACAAACTGTTAGATGACTCTCTTTGCGTTTGATTGTCGTTTATTTGCGAGTAGAAATATTGTACACAAGGACATTTCTCCAATATTAGAACATGAATCAATTTAAATTGAAACCTTCAAAATAAAAGCACAGGATATGAAGGCAATCGTGTGTCGCATAAAATGACGTGTTTGACACCTGTGATGTAAACACTCAGTAAGGAACTGCATTGCAAATACACCCCAACAAAAATTCAAGAAAAAATGCGGTTTATCACAGCGTTGGTTGTTTTCTTGTTTCAGAGGAACATCGAGCGGTCCAGGACCTCGAGGAAGCGAGAGAACAACTCAGGGGAACCAGAGAAGAGGTGGGTTCCAGTTTTCTTCTTCTTCTTCTTCTTCTTCTTCTTCTTCTTCTTCTTCTTCTTCTTCTTCTTCTTCTTCTTCTTCTATTTCTTCATCATCTACAAGTATTATACTACCAAGAAGTAGTAGAAGAAGAAATAGAAGTCCAAGTATTCTATCTCTGCTTTCCTTTTTTACCTCTTCTTCTTCTTCTTCTTCTTCTTCTTCTTCTTCTTCTTCTTCTTCTTCTTCTTCTTCTTCTTCTGCTTCTTTGAAGTATTCTACTTCTACATCTACTTCTTCCTTTACATCTTCTTCTTTTTCTTCTTCTACTTTTTCTTCTTCAACTTCTTTAATGTAGAATAAGTAGAAGTACAAATACAAGTATTCTACTTCTTCTTCTCCTACTTCTTTTTCTACATCTTCTATTTCTTCTTCTTCTTCTTTTGTGGCTTTTTCCCCGTGCTGTGCATTGCACCCCCTCTTTTTATTCAGTCAGCAAAGCATTTATTGGTGGAGTTAATCTCTCAGATTCATCTCATGTTGCTGCCTGCCTCTTCCAGGTCGCCCTCGAAAAATAGATTTTTTTTATCTCAAAGGGGTTCACGTGGTTAAAAAACGGTTTAAATCAAATGACGCGGCCTTCCTGTTTAGTATTTTGTGGGGGGTGTTTGTCATCTTCATTCCAACAATGCCAATGATGACTCTGAATCATAATTCATAACTTACTCTCTGTTCTTCTTCTCTGCTCTGCTTCAGCTGCTGAAAGAGAAACAGAACAACGATGTTCTGATGGCCGAGAGCGAGCGGCAGAAGAAGCTCCTGGCCAAGTACAACAGAGGTTAGTGTGCGTAGCAAGACGCACACACACACACACACACACACACACACGCACATATTGTGTAGTGGCCTTTCCTGGTGACCGACTCTCATCCCCGGGACGTCTCTGGCCTCCAGTGTCTCAGTTCGCGGTGGAGGAGTACGAGCTGCTGCAGGACAGCTTGACGCTGGAGAGGGACTTGAGGAGCGAGGCGGAGGGCTTCGCCAGAGCGGTGAGCTTTATGTTTTATTAACAGCCCTCCGTGTTTCTGATTCTTTTTTTATTATTGTCTTTATTTAAAAAGGACGGTGTACAGTTAAAACATAAACGATGCTCTGGACCAGATTGTAGCTTCAGCTCATTGGCATCTGTAGTTCCTTGACAGACCAAAATAAACATAAAACTATGAGAAACATAAAACAATAACAAACATAAAACTATAACAAACATAAAACTGTAACAAACATAAAACAATAGCAAACAGTACAGGATAAATACACACAATGCGAGTACAGCACATTCACATTTTAAAGTAAGTAATAAAAAACATTAAAAGTAAGAAATACACATTATTAAAAGTAAGTCGTAAAAACCATTAAAACTAAGTAATACACTACTAAAAGTAAGTAATTAAAACTAATAAAAGTAAGTTATACACACTATTAAAAGTAAGTAATTAAAACTGTTAAAAGTAAGAAATACACACTATCAAAAGTAAGTCATAAAAAACATTAAAAATAGTTAATACAGACTATTAAAAGTAAGTAATAAAAACCATTACATGTAAATAATAAAAGACAGTAAAAGTAAGAAATACACACTCTTAAAAGTAAGTAATAAAAAACATTGAAAGTAAGTAATAAATAACAATAAATGTTAGTAAAACTCACTATTAAAAGTAAGTTTTAAAAAACATTACAAGTAATTAATACGAGCCATAATCATTTTGAGTTTGAGTTGAGCGCTGAGCAGCTTTTAACTGATGTTTTTTCCGTATGAAGTGTTTCACTCTGTGGTTTTTGTCTTCCATGTGGTGATAATCTGCATTCTCCCCCCTCAGATGGTGGTGGAGCAAACAAAGCTGAAGAGACAGAGTCAGATCCTGATGCAGAGCTCCTCGCCCAGCCTCGCTCTGCAGGAGGCCCTCAGCCAGGTCAGCAGGCTGACCCAGGATCTGGAGGCGCAGAGGCTGGACCACCAGAACCAGGTCTGCACTCACTCAGAGAAGTGTGGCATAGAACCCTCTGGATTCAACGAGTTGGGGAACATACGTGTCCCGACCCAACTCGATCACACCAGGAGCAGAATTACTTGTGGAGGTCCAGACCTCAAATGTTGTGTTTTTTCTTTTTTACAAAAGTAGATATTTCCACCATAAATGAACGCAGTAAATGTCACCAGATTGAAAAATAATCAATCAACAATATTTAGACCCCAATATGTGTCCCCATCAATCTTGAAACCAACCTAAGCCCTCGAAAGAAAGAAAGAAAGAAAGAAAGAGAGGGAGAGAGAGAGAGAGAGCAGGTGAGGGAGAGAGAGCTAGAGAGAGGGAGGGGAGAGAGAGAGTTAGAGAGGGGAGAGGAGAGTGAGGGGGCGAGAGTGAGAGGGAGGGAGAGAGGAGAGAGAGAGTTAGAGAGGGGGAGAGGAGAGAGAGATAGAGAGAGGGAGAGAGAGAGATAGAGAGGGAGAAATGGAGAGAGAGAGTGGGGAAGAAAGGGGGAGAGAGGGAGAAAGAGAGAGAGAGCCCAAACCGTGTCTTGGTGTTCCTCCACAATGGCAAAAAATATATATTTACATGAATCATCTGTTGTGTAAGTTCTCCTCCAGCAGAGTTCAGGGTGAGTTTTGCGTGTCAAAGAGATACTGAAATACTTCTGTTTTTATTGAGGTTATTCTTTCATGCAAAACAATACATTCATAGAGAAACACGAGTTCCCAGCAGATTATTATCGGTGTCACAGACTTCAGATCACAGTCGACCAAAAAACATCCGTACGCATATTGGTACACGCTTCACTCCCAAGAAACAGGAACGCAGTTCAAAGAAGGAGAACATCCCACATGTGACTCCTTACACCCGTAGAGCCTCTCACACGCATCAACATGAGGATCATTAAGCCGGTTAATTACATGCGGAGGAAACGGCCATGACGGTAAAACCCTTGGGGTCGTGACCTGCCAGATCCATCGTTAAACAGCAGCCTGCAGCTTCCTCTCAGCTCCTCTGCAACAATGGAGACAATTGAAGCTGAGAAGGATCGCTGGTCCCTCCTGGCGCCGCGTGGAGGCGAGCCGGCCCCTTCGCCCGAGGATCAATTTAGTGTTTTCCATGTAAACTCTCACTTTTATTTATCAAATGAATTACAAAATTAACAGAAAATATATTCAAGACTTTGACAATGATTTTTATTTGAAATATTAATTTTGCTCTTCAAACTTGTGGCTCAAAAGAAGGCCAGTTTTATAGCTTCTCTCACCAGCATAACTGTTTTCAGCTGCGCTCACATAAAAAGGGTTTTCAAGGGTTTTCTACCCCTCCGCTAGTCTTATAAGGCGAAAACAAAATGTACCACTAGAACACTGGAGATGGGCCTCTATACACCTCTGTAGAGACTTATTAACAACCAGAGAATGAATAGTCATTTACACATTAACTATGTAGAGAGAGTATTTATGATTAATTTAATGTCGTCTTCATTGGAAAAAACTTTGAAAAAAGGAAAGAAACTCCTAATTTTTTTAAGTGACCCCAAACTTTTGAATGGTAGTATATATTTATATATATATATATATATATATATATATATATATGTATTTATTATTTTATAAATATATATATATATATATATTTATATATACATATTTATATATGTGTGTCTGTGTGTGTGTCTGTGTGTGTGTGTGTGTGTGTGGTGTCAGATGAAGCAGATGGAGGACGAGCTGCGGAGCTGCGAGGCGCAGAGGGAGCTGAGGGCGTTGAGGCGTAAGCTGGAGCTCGTGGAGGAGGAGAAGAAGGAGTACGGCGACGACTGCACCAAGGCCAAGAGGGACGTCAGGGATCTGCAGCACACAGGTAGAGACACACCTGGAGCCCGTCAGAGCTCCCCTCTCGGCCCCGGTGCTGTGGTCGCCTGTCGGCTGTGACTCGGTGTGTTTCAGTCGAGGAGCTCCGGCAGAAGCTGCAGGCGGTGACCAACCCGCCCCGAGATGCAGCTCCGCCTCCACCTCCGCCTCCGCCTCCACCTCCTCTACCTCCTCCAGCCTCAGCTACGCCCTCCAACCCACTCAGGTACATCACACACAATACGCTCGAGTAGGTTTCTGTGTGAGTTTCTTTTTCTTCAATTCAGTTTATTTTACTTAACCCAATATCACAAATTATAAATTTGCCTCAGAGGGCCATGGCCGGAGGCGTCAGACCCATCCAGGTCCTATAAGGGAAAAATAAGTTTCATGACATTCTGGTGTTCTTTCATTTGTTCCTAAAAGCCTGAAACACGTTGAATGATTACAACCAAAGCAGGGGGGACATTTACATATTTTTTCCCCCACTGACTGAAATCCAGGAGCATTTCAAAAACTAATCAGGGGCACTTTGTAAAACTTGTGAAATAACATTTAACCATTGTTCAAAAATAATAAATATACTTATTTAGGCTTACAGTATATGAGCATTTGTCATAAGAATGGCAATACTGATACTATTAGGCATAAATCAGACAATCCTATTCAATTGTATTCATTTTTTTGTGTCGTTATTTATTGTTATTTTCATTTTTTAAATAACTATTAACAATTATAACTTTTTTCTTAGTTTTTTTATAATTCCAAATAATATTTATAGATTTTTTGTTGTGTGTACCTATAACTAGTACAGGCACTACAGGTAGGACACACACACACACACACACAGAACAAACACTAAACGCTATTAAATTATCCACATTATGGGGGCATTTGTTGCCCCTCTATTGATTTCTGGGGCAACATTATATTTCTTTGTTTTTCTCTTTACACAAATATAAACACGAGCTGAATAACCACCAGGTGACCTTCGTGTGTGACCCCCCCTCTGCAGTTCGCTGTTGTCATTAATCCGAAAGAGAAGAGACGTCGGTACCGACGTCCCCCTGGGGGTCCTCGACTCGGCCCAGACACCAGGTACACGCCACACACACACGCCGTCACACACATCCACACCGCCACACACACACCTGTGTTTGTTTGGCGCTCCAGTAATAACTCAACATAATGCCGATGAAGGTGATCTGTGTCTGACTCCTGACCAGCTGCTCCTTGGCCGTGGCCCCTGAGGCTTTGACGTAAAACAGGAAATAAATAAAGTGCGTGTGTACGTGTGTGTCTTTGTGTGTGTGCGTGTTTGTATGTGTGTCTTTGTGTGTGTACGTGTATGTGTGTGGGTGGGTGTATGTATGTGTGCGTGTGTGTGCCTATCTGTGTGTGTGTCTTTGTGCGTGTGCATGTGTGTGTGCGTGCGCGTGTGTGTATTAGACGTCAGGCAGCAGGCTGTGGACGAGATGATGCACCGGATCAAGAAAGGCGTTCAGCTTCGACCCGTCGGCCAATCACCGAACAGAACCAGGAGACAGGTACCGCCTCCTTCCTCCTCGCTCACGGGGCGTCGCCCTGACAACCATTTGAACGGACAGACATCGTCGGCTGATTAATTGAACAGCGTGTGTTGTCCCTCGACTCTTTGTCAACATGTGGATGAACCTGTTCATTGGTCATGAGGATGAACCTGTTCAGTGGTCGTGTGGATGAACCTGTTCATTGGTCATGTGGATGAACCTGTCCATTGGTCATGTGGATGAACCTGTTCATTGGTCATGTGGATGAACCTGTCCATTGGTCATGTGGATGAACCTGTTCATTGGTCATGTGGATGAACCTGTTCATTGGTCAACATGTGAATGAACCTGTCCAGTGGTCGTGTGGATGAACCTGTTCATTGGTCATGTGGATGAACTTGTCCATTGGTCATGTGGATGAACCTGTTCATTGGTCATGTGGATGAACCTGTTCATTGGTCATGAGGATGAACCTGTTCAGTGGTCGTGTGGATGAACCTGTTCATTGGTCATGTGGATGAACCTGTCCATTGGTCATGTGGATGAACCTGTTCATTGGTCATGTGGATGAACCTGTCCATTGGTCATGTGGATGAACCTGTTCATTGGTCATGTGGATGAACCTGTTCATTGGTCATGTGGATGAACCTGTCCATTGGTCATGTGGATGAACCTGTTCATTGGTCATGTGGATGAACCTGTTCATTGGTCAACATGTGAATGAACCTGTCCAGTGGTTGTGTGGATGAACCTGTTCATTGGTCATGTGGATGAACTTGTCCATTGGTCATGTGGATGAACCTGTTCATTGGGCATGTGGATGAACCTGTTCATTGGTCATGAGGATGAACCTGTTCATTGGTCATAAGTATGAACCTGTTCATTGGTCATGAGGATGAACCTGTTCATTGTTCATGAGGATGAACCTGTTCACTGGTCATGTGGATGAACCTGTTCATTGGTCATGTGGATGAACCTGTTCATTGGTCATGTGGATGAACTTGTCCATTGGTCATGTGGATGAACCTGTTCATTGGTCATGTGGATGAACCTGTTCATTGGTCATGAGGATGAACCTGTTCATTGGTCATAAGTATGAACCTGTTCATTGGTCATGAGGATGAACCTGTTCATTGGTCATGAGGATGAACCTGTTCACTGGTCATGTGGATGAACCTGTTCATTGGTCATGTGGATGAACCTGTTCATTGGTCATGAGGATGAACCTGTTCATTGGTCATAAGTATGAACCTGTTCATTGGTCATGAGGATGAACCTGTTCATTGGTCATGAGGATGAACCTGTTCACTGGTCATGTGGATGAACCTGTTCATTGGTCATGTGGATGAACCTGTTCATTGGTCATGTGGATGAACCTGTCCATTGGTCATGTGGATGAACCTGTCCATTGGTCATGTGGATGAACCTGTTCATTGGTCATGTGGATGAAC
This sequence comes from Liparis tanakae, assembly GCA_036178185.1. Classification (NCBI taxonomy): domain Eukaryota; kingdom Metazoa; phylum Chordata; class Actinopteri; order Perciformes; family Liparidae; genus Liparis; species Liparis tanakae. Next base: position 19,715,701 of record CM070100.1, read on the forward strand.
CTGTCCATTGGTCATGTGTCATAAAGTTATGAAACACTTTAAAAACAGAGGGACATCTGTAGAGTTGCTTACATAATAAAAATCCGGCGACGATGAGAACCGAACCCATCTTTACAATCTGCAGAGACGTCTCACTGGGACTCGAATATTGAAGCCCGAGAAGACTCGAACAACCCGTTGCGGGAGAGAGTCATTAAAGGAAGTGCACGGGCATTATTATTATGCTTTTCCTGTGATTGTGCCAGAAAATGCGTCGTTATCTTTGTCAAAAGCAGCGAACTAAAGCTCCGCGTACTCCTCGAAGCATATATTGTTCCGAGCTCTTAAATCCATCAGTGTGTGGGATTATCTGAGAGCTTCTTGTTTTGATGAAAACATGACATCTGGCCAAGACATCTTTTAGTCGGCGTGTTCCTCCGCCGCAACAATGCCGCCAAATTAGATAGCATTAGGACCTGCTCTATGAGGTAATTATAAATAATGAGGATGGGGAAAATTGAAGCGACTCAGAATGATTGTGTTTACGCGCGTTGCTTCTTGGAGAAAGCGTACGTCCTGGCGCCGGCCTCTGGGCTCTCGTCTCCGTGGTAAGAGCTGCAGTTTAGCCTCTAAGTGCTGAATGAGGAAAAATAAGTATAATGTGTCAGACTGCTGTTTATTTACCAAAAAGCTGTCCTTGTTTCCCTCCTCTTTTCCCCTTTCATCAGATGGAGAGGCGGCCCTCTAATTCTGCCATTCAGGAACTCAAAGGCATCATGGTAATGGACCCCTGAACGCAACCCTGTGTTCCCCACCTGCCACTGGTTTGACTGGGTGAACTTCCGACTGTCGGAGGAGAGAGGCTCCAGTTCCTTGGATGAGGACCAGAATCTGTTGTTTCTTAAAAAAGGAAGATGAGAAATGCTCCCTCGACATTCAGAGAGTCGACATCGCCCAGACCGTTCGCTCAATACCATGAAGGATGCAGCCAGCGCGGGAACTCTGTCACTGTTCCTACGGCTCTGTTGTCCCTGAACTGTGTGTGTGTGTGTGTGTGTGTGTGTGTGTGTGTGTTTGTTTTTCTTGAATCTGTCAAGGAGACGTTCGGTCGAAGCCCCTCCCCCCACCTCAAGGCGGCGCCGCCGCCTCCATCGCCGACGCGCGACGAGCAGCTGCAGAGGATCCTGCTGAGACGGAGGGACGCGCTGGAGCCCCACCGGCACGCTGATGGTGAGTTCAAAGGCTAAAGAATAAGATGAATCAAATATCGTCACCTTCCTAAAGAATTACAACAAATTCCTAAATCATCTCCTCGTGACACCGGCCATGACTGGTAACATCGCCTACATCCTCAGTTGAACACGTGATTCTACCCCTTTATTATTAATATATCACAATATCATAAATACATCAATATGTAGTATATAAGTTTTTTGGGTTTTCTGAAAAAAAAAAAAAATAATAATATACTATATATATAGTGTATATTATTGTACTGTTAGATATCGTCACCTTCCTAACAATAAAAGTAAAAGTGTATATATATATATATATATATATATATATATATATATATATATATATATATATATATATAATGTGACATAACAGTATAAACAGTATAAAACATAATGATCTCATGATGATCTCATGATGATCTCATGATGATCTCATGTTCGGAGTCATCAACCGGGCGGATACTGTGTACATCATAAAGTTATGAGTTATAGTTTTTTTTATTGTGTGAAATAGTGAGAGGCTCTGGATCCTCGTTCGTAGACAGAGGCTTGGTTTGCAGGTTTCCCCCCCGCTGTGTGAGGGGGGGCCACCGGGCCCACGGGGGGATCCACCTCAAAACCCGTAGACCGGATGCGGGTAGACGGAGGACTCACACGGCTGAAAATCACATGCCGAGCGTTTCCGTTTCACTGTGTGTGTGTGTGTGTGTGTGTGTGTGTGTGTGTGTGTGTGCAGACGATTCTTTAAAAAACAAAAACAAGAATCCAGAACCAAAAGACGAGAGCGGCGACGCGGCGCTGAATGAAGACGGAAGCGGCTCCACCTGAGCGGAGAGTCGTGTCCGTGGTTTACATCCGAGGCCGAAAGGAAAGAAGTCCGCCCAACAGCCAAGAGCCACCTGCTGGGTTCACGCCGAAGGTGAAGCCGACTCTGTGTGCGCTCGGCGGCCTCGAGCATCCGCCCATCTGGATTGTTCCGCCTACACCCGCGTTAACCTTGTTAGGTTTTGGAAAAGTCATGGAAATGTTTTATATTCACATGTTCATAAACGCACTTTGATCGAAAGAATAAATGCTAATAATGATAACAATATTGAGTGTTTTAATCCACTTATTGTCTCTCATTCATTTGTGTCATTTTAAAGTTGTGTACTCGTGTGTACACCGGGATTTCACAAAATGTGGAAATGTGGTTTAAAGTCGTGGACGTCCATTGGTCAACTATGAACCTTCTTATTGGCTCACATTTAGTGTAGGGAACCGCCTCCTCTCAGCTATGGAGGACAGAAAATGAATTAAGTATAAATAAATAAATGCATGAATAGATACAGGAATAAATAAATAAATGCTTGAATAATTAAAACTTATATGTATTTACTCCTGTACCTGTATTTATTTATTTATTTATACATTTATTTAAGCATTTATTTATTTATACATTTATTTATTCCTCTATTTTTTTATGGATACATTTATTTAAGCATTTATTTGTTTATCCATTTATTTAAGCATTTATTTATCCATCCATTCATTATCAATATCGCTTATCCTCATTAGGGTCGCGGGGGCGCATTCATTTATTTATACATTTATTTATTTATTCCTGTATTTATTTATGTATACATTTATTTAAGCATTTATTTATTTTTGTATACATGTATTTATTTATAAATGTATTTAAGCATTTATTTATTTATACATTTATTTAAGCATTTATTTATGTATATTTATTTAAGGATTTATTTATTTATGTATACGTCTGATGGACGACTGAGACTGTCGAGATATCTGATTATGACTATTAGTCATCAGATTCTGCAGCACATCTGAATGATATGATGAGCAAACGCTTCAGTAAATAACAAGATGGAAAACCAATGGATCCAGACATACCCCCCCCCCCCCCCCCCTTTCCCCCGTTTGGTAACAGTGTTAAGGGTCTCAGGGTGGATTTCCCCTCTGAGCCCTCAGTCAGAGGGGACGTTAGTCCGGCCCCAGAGGCACAATGGCTGCCGGGGCTTTGACAAACAATGGCGGCACCGCTCCGCGTTCGTTTAGTTTCCGCCCGCCGACACCTGCCGACCGGCCCGCTCGCTTCCGAGAGCGAGGCGGCCGAAACGCGAGAGCCGTGACCCGCGGGGGAAACGTCCGCCGGCCATTGTGCGCCGCTGTTAATTAAAGCTTACGGGGCTTCGTTCAATTTCCAGCCAAATGTCATCACGGCTCTCCTGTAACCAGATTGGTCAGAAGACTCTCGTTCATTCATCCCTCGCTCCTGGAAGTCGCCCCACTAATTTGATTCTTGGGACGCGTTTAGTCACAGCGGTGGAAACAGGAAGTGCTCTGGTGTGAACCGATCCCCGACCCCGGGGCCGAGGGCGTATCGGGTATCCTCGTGACACAAGTGGCGGTGAGGAAGTACTTTGAATGGGAGTAAATGGAAAGAAAATTGAAACGTAGGTTACGGTATTGACTCCGCCTCCCATCTCCTCGATATCTAACGCGGTTCTTCCCGTCGTGGCGCCGCTCGATAATATGCCAACGCGCGACGCAGTCGTTGATTCCTAGGAGCGCTTCCTGCTTCCTTCCCCCTCGGCAAGACACAAAAGTCAATTCCTTCCTCCTCGCCGTTGTTGATTGACGGACGGCCCGCACGGCGCCACCGGAGGCAAAACATGTAATTACGCCGACCGCGCCGCTTCCCTTTCTTCCCCCGTCCTCGGCGTCTCCGATCGGCCCGATATAATACGCCGTGTTGTTGTTTTTTGTATTATGGGCCCTTCAGGGACCGGGCAATTAGGGAGGTCCTCTGAAAAAAAAAACACTTAATTTGACCTGTTTTGTTCGTCATTTCATACGTTTTTTTTCTTCTTCCCCCCCCCACCGTAAACATTGTAATTGCCCCTGCGGGGCGCCGTCGGGTGGGAGGCGTCGGCGGCCGTGCGTCCGGCGGCCTCGGCGAGTCCCTGATTAGAGGTTGTCAGTCAGACCGAGAAAACCACACGGGAGCGGAATAATCCGCTCGACAACGTTTGTGCGATCTCACGGAAAAGACGGAATCTTCAAATTACCACATTTTTGATTTCCCTTTTCTTTCTTTTTTTTGTCCCTTTCTTTGAACGTCGAGGTGAAGAGCACCTCTCACGGGGGGAACAGCAGACGTCAGAAGGTTGCTAAAAGTGGAAGAGCCCATGTTTAACTTTTCTTGAAGCATTACAATGAAGCGACTGGAAAGAACGTGAAAGATGACGACTTCGGTTGTGTTTTACATTCTGAACAAGGTCAGCGGACTAGAGGGGGGTCGGGGTCGGGGTCAGGGGTCAGGGGGGGGGGGCGGACTGTGTTCACAGAGCGGAGCCGTAGAGCAGGAGACTCACTCCACCGGCCCATTGATGCCACTGCATGTGGTAAACAAAGTGGTAAACAAAGTGGTAAACAAAGCACTCGTGAAGCGCCTCTCTCTGCGCTGCAGGCCGGGCCGGATGCTCCTCTAGGCCCGTCCCCCCCTCCTCCGGGTCCCCCCCTCCGGTCCCTCTACCCGGATCTGAATGACTTCCTCCAGGAAACTGAGGAACCATGAGAGGGGTCACAGCGAGGGGGGGGGGGGGGGGTTATGAAGGGGCCTTTGCCTCGCACGTCCCACACAGACAGGAGACGGGCTTTGTTGGACAACACTGACACAGCTGTGTGTGTGTGTGTGTGTGTGTGCGTGTGCGTGTGTGTGTGTGTGTGTGTGTGTGTGTGTGTGTGTGTGTGTGTGTGTGTGTGTGTGTGTGTGTGTCCGCCCCTCATGAATCAAATAAATAGACTTTCCTACAGAAGTAAAGAACTAAATGCAGAATATGACGTCTGCCAAGGGAAAGTGGACCGTTTAAATATATATATATATATATATATATATATATATATATATATATATATATATATATATATATATAAATATCCAAGAGGTTGGACATATTCTATTAAATTGATTTATTTTAATCAAGATTAAAGTTACAACACCTTCAATGAATATGACATATTATTCATATGAGTAGTAGGCAGAATACATATTCTGTGTATTTTTACTTAAAAAAATAATTAATTAATAATAAAAAAAAATGTTAACTGGATATTTTGTCTTCTCAGCAATACAATGTGAGACAAACATTATTAATGTCTCGCAGAATCAGTAACTTTGTTTAAATCACTTCCTTTTTATAGCACAGCCTGTAAGTGATGTCGTCCTTTTATGCACTTCTTTGGTTCCCCTAATTTAGTCTGTTTTTTATTTTATACGTGTGACTTCTATTGGTTTAGCCTTGATTCTCTGTAGACTAGAGCACTTTGTAAACTATGTTTGTAAAGGTGCTATATAAATAAACATATGTATTATTATTTATAATAAAAAGCGTTAAATGGCTAGTGGTCACATGACATAACGACCTTAGTGCTGCGATGTTTAGATAATGTCGTCGTGACGATGGATTGTGACCCGAGGTCTGAATCTGAATCTGAAGACGTTGTGAAAACTGTTTTTATTGAAGGTTATGTTTACTCACTTAGCTTCATATTGATTTTCTTTATTTTCCGCCACCGTTTTTAAATAAAGCCGAACGGCAACACTAGATTAATGCACTCGGGTCATAATGAAGTCGGCGGTGAACAAGCCGACGGGCGAGGAGGAGACGGAACGACGAGAGTGGAAAACCTAATGCGGCGGATTTAAACGCTTAAATCAGATTTCCTCTCCGTACGAACGTGGCGCTGTGAGCCGGGCCGGTGTCAGGCGGCACTCTCCGGCTCCTTCCGTTCAGCGTAGAATAGTGGGGGGGGGTGGTGGTGCTTCTCCTCGGAGGCTGGAGTTGGGAGAGAGGGGAGGGGGGGGGGACACGTGATGAAAGTATAGTGAGCGGGCAGACAGAGGCCTCCCAGAACGGGCCTCAAATGATGTTGTTTACCTTTTCACTGCAGTGACCCCCCCCCACACACACACACACACAAACATCCCACACCAACACACATGTGATGTGACACACACACACACACACACACAGACATGTATCATCCCTCATTAACCCTTTCGCCGCCCGCTTTGATGGAAGGGAAAGTATGTGTCCCTCTGTGTGTGTAATTAGGCGGCCAATTAACAAATCCAAAGGAGTCTGGGGTATGTGATGGGGGGGGGGGGGGGATTCTTCCACTCTCACACACACACACACACATTTACACGTTTGTATGATTCCTCACACACAGTCTCCTTTTATATCCGACATAGAGAGAGAGAAAAAGAGAGAGAGAGATGTGTTCTCAGGCAGAGAGATCACCTCTTTCTATCTCTCTCTCTCTCTCTCTCTCTCTCTCTCTCTCTCTGTCTTTGTCTGGCCTCCTTTTTCTCTGTCCGGCTAAAAACCATCACACAAAAAACCTACCCAGTATTCCCTGTTGGGCCAGTTCTTCTTCTATAGAAATCATCCGGTTGTACTTAGTCATCCTCTCAGCACCGCTCAGACCTCCCAGTTTGACATAGTCCAGGCCCAGACCGACAGCCTGAGGAGGAGGAGGAGGAGGAGGAGGAGGAGGAGGAGGAGGAGGAGGAGGAGGAGGAGGTCATCACAAAAGGCATGAAAATACAAATGAAGGGTTTTATTTTTAGTTTATTTTGCTCTGGCAAGTGACCGTGGTGTGAGCGATATAATGTTATTCAATGTGTCAGGAATAAATGTAGTAACCTGCTGCTCTTCCATATCTGAAAGATGATAAGTCATCACAGGGTCAGCTGTGGACATGTGTCTCAATGCACCTGATGTAACACTGGGATGTGCATGTGTGTGGCTAGAAAGTGAAAACCATCACACATGAATACACCCATGTGAGTAGAAAGACTACAGGAGGGTTACAACATGTATATATATATATATATATATATATATATATATATATATATATATATATATATATATATATATATATATTTTAAACTCACACACACATGCATTTTTCTTTCTTTCTTTCTTTTTTATTTTTCAACCATACTCTTACTTTATGATGTTGTCCTCTAGGTGTTGTGTCTACGTATTGTCTTTTGTTTTATAATAAATAAAATAAAATAAAATAAATACATCTATAGCAGTTATGGAGCCATATTCATTCGGACGAGTGTTTGTATCCACCGGTCTCTGTGTTCCAATCTGTTGTTGGTCTCTGTGAACTGCTGCATGCTGTGGCTTCGTAAAGGGAACAGCTGTGGCCAAAAACAACAATTTGGGATCTTTCATATTGGGATCAAATGAAAGAGACTCACGACATCTGACCACGAGTCCTCGCTGCAGGGCTCGCTGCATGTTGTTCCCATCAACACTGAACCTGGCACAAAAGAGACACACGCAACGTGAGCATTGATGGCAATCTATTACAGAAGCAATATGTCATGGGTGAAAAAAGAAGAGGGTTTGATGTAGTTCAAGCTGTGAAGTCTCACTTCAGCAAGCATCAAAGGCTTCATTTGTATGTCACTACCTGCTGTAACCAGGTGACTAATATGTCCAATCATATTCATGCAGAGATAACCTTCCTGAACGGGGAGTTGAGAGTAGAACGTTTCCCAAATTGACCTGAGCCAGCTAGACCTTCAAGGTCTGGACTGTCTAGGACTGGAGAAGTTCGTCATTATGGGAGTCTAGGACCGTAGGGGTGGAGAAGGTCGTCTACATAGAGGTAGACTTTCTAGGAGTCTAGGACCGTAGGGGTGGAGAAGGTCGTCTTCATAGAGGTAGACTTTCTAGGAGTCTAGGACCGTAGGGGTGGAGAAGGTCGTCTTCATAGAGGTAGACTTTCTAGGAGTCTAGGACCGTAGGGGTGGAGAAGGTTGTCTACATAAAGGTAGACTTTCTAGGAGTCTAGGACCGTAGGGGTGGAGAAGGTCGTCTGCATAGAGGTAGACTTGACGGGTAATATGTATTCCTTTATACTGAATCCATTTATTGGTGCAATGAGGGATGGGAGGGTCTTCGGAAGGCGGTTCGATAGACATGTCGCAAGAGTTTTGCAATAAACCTAATATTAATGTTTACTATCTGTTGTCCCCCCCCCCCCCCCCCCCCCGTGAACCTGTTACCTCGGTGCTCAGATGTGATGCGGATCAAATCGCTGACCGTTGTCTCGGGAATGTGTTTCAAGATGTGACCTCTGACCCCCGGGAGGGGCGGGGCCTTTGCCCTGAAGGTGAGGTCGGAAAGCAGAGAACACGAGTCTCCAATCCCGTTGCTCAGCTTCTCCCACTGGTCGACGTCCTGACAGACAAGAACAGGGAGGCACGTTTGAGAATGAACATGCACACAAACACATACCTCTAAAACGCATAAATAAGAGTACACACAGAGGTTGGATGTAAATTATCTCGTAGAACAACAACTAAGCAGTTTAATGTGGTTTCGAATACAACTTCCAGTAATCTTGAGTTGGGTCACGGTGACTTAGTCTAAGCGAGGTAGTCCAGACGTCTCTCTCCCAGCTCCTTCTGGCTGATCAAGGCATTCCCATGTCAGATTATTAGGTCGATAATCTCTCCAGCAAATTCTCTGAGGTCTCTTTCCAGTTGAAGGGGGCCAGAAAAGCCCTGAACGAAGTCGTTGAGAAGGCCTCCCTTCGGATGTCTGAGCTACTCTCCCTTTCTTTAAAGGCGAGCCCGGCCTGAAACTCATTTTGTCCGCCTGTATCTGCGATCTCACGGTTTGTCTCTAGCCAAAGCTCATCACCCGGCGTGATAAGCGATACCTTTCCGGCTCCATCTTCACCACAACTGTCTGGTACACCGCCGCCTGCACCCTAGTTGATGTGTCTTTGAGCAAGACACTTAACCCTGAATTGTTCCCTGTAGCTGCGTCTACGGTGTATGAATGTAACAGGATTGTAAGTCGCTTTGGATAAAAGCGTCAGCTAAATGACATGTAATGTAATGTAATGTAATTTACTGCTGACACTGCACCAATCCGCCTGTTAATATCACCCTCCATTCTACCCTCTTGAGACCAAAAAAAACAATATTTGAACTCCTTCACTTCCAACCTGAAGGGAGCAATCCACCTTTTTGTGGTAGAGAACTCTGGCCTCAGACTCAGAGGCACTGACTCTAATTCCAGGCACTTCACACTCGACCGCAAACCTCCCCAGTGCGTACTGAGACCTCTGATGAAGTCAATACACCGCTCTCCCCCCCCCCCAGACAATGTGTGATGCACCGAATATTTGAAGCACACTATCTGGCCCCACTTTCTAAAGATGGGAACTATCAGCTCTGTGTACAGCTGTGGCTCAGTGTGGAGTGGGTTGCCCTTCAATCAGATGTTTGTCGGTCTAAACCCTGTCTTTGCTCGTCCATGTCGATGTGTCCTTTCGGCACTCAACCCCAAATTGTTCCCAAATACTGTGACTTTGTTGTATGTGTGGGCGATGAATGCTAGGTAGTCCTGATGGGCAGGTGGCACCCAGCATGGTACCCTGCCATCAGCGTATGAATGGGAGAGTGGTCGGAAATCTAGGAAGGCGCGATACAAAGTACGAGTCCATCTACCATTTACAATTCCACGGGCGCTGTGCCCGAAATCCATGTGACTTTGAAGAGGCGCATCAGGCAAGACCCGACAAATGTTCCTGATCGTTCGGCATCTCGTGGCAAAACCTCATTCACACCTGGGGCGTGGCCACCGAGGAGCTGCTCAACCCGGAGATAAAGACTGAGTAGTAGCTTCAGCCAGACAATCCAACTACTAACCACACTTCACTTTGAGGTTTACCAGGATGCCCCCCCCCCACCCCCCTTTGCCTTTTGGTCCAAATCACCAAGGTCCATCAGTAGTTGCTTCTGTCTTCACACGAGTGTCCAAGACATGCGGCCACGGATCGCATGATGCGGCCGCAGAGTCGATTATCAATCTTGGTGAAATGGTATCGTGGTCCCAAGTGTAATTGTGAATTCCCCTTTGGCGTGAACATTTTATCTGTTATTGCCGGTCCAAGACCAGCAAAACAAAACGGTGGAATACAGAGAGCGTAATTACTGTCATCATATTCAAGGCTGTCAGTGAAACAGCCAAGAGGCCTTTGCCCGAGACACCGCATACGATAAGAAAAGCACGAGCTGGAGCAACTTTATAAATGCAATAACAATCCACCATGAAGGACGTGGCTCCAGTTCAGGCTGTCGAGCAGAAAGGGATCAGATCAAGGGTTAAAACTGTTTTGCTGGGGCAAAAATATCACGAAATACTCACAAAATATTCTGTAACAACAGAGAGATAGGGTAATACAGCTATTTTACATTTGTTCATTTGAAAATAAATAAGTTGTTGTCATATCTAACTTTCCTTTCTTTATTTACTCTGTTTCAGTTTGCACAATTACAATTGTTACACTTACAACTTTTTCATGCATGCTGATTCCTTCATATATTGTATAATTGTATTGTAAGAAAACCCTCCGCTATGTGATTATATTCTAAATGTGTTTTTTTTATATTCTACCGCAGTCATATTTACCTCCCGTCTTTTTATGGAATCAGAAAGGACTCAATTATAATAAAGATTACAATTATGTGTTTGTGTTTTGTTCAAAGCTTTCAGAGCCTGACCTTTTTGGTATTTTCAAGTAAGACACTTATTTCAAGCCCGATTGTCGTGTTTTCCACACGCACATCATATTCCTCTTCTACACGCCCACATTCAACCGTAAATGATATATGGACCGTATGAATGTTTACGCTTTTAAAAAAAGAGCCTCCTAATCAATGGTTCTTCACAGAGAATCACAAAAGGAAGAGCAAGAAATGTTTTTGTTGTTCCCTCCGCAGTAAAACGCATTATGACACCACAATATGTCAGAAATCAGACTGATTGTTTCCCAAAATGATTGTGACAATCAGTTCACTCCCCCGCCTCCCACCCTGGATATCATTTGAAAATTTAAATTTGATAGGTGAACACAGTTGGTACATTTCTTTACGTTTTGTTACGGTGAACTTCTGCAGTGATTTAACATGATTTAATATGATTTAATGTGATTAAATATGATGCTATCTTGGATTTCTACAACCGATGATGGCGATCCTTTCATCAGTTGCCGGTAGTCCGGCCCTCTTCATTCATGAAATATTCAGCAGAATATATTTTTTTTATATTATATATTGATATTGATATTTGATATTATTTATCACGTTGAATTTCTTCAGTCTGGCTTCACTCCACCGCCTCGTCCCCAAAACATACGTGTGCATGGGTCTTTCAGTGCCAGCGCGACACATTACTTTTTATGGATCATTAATTTTGCATGAGAAGTGGAGTAAACCTCAAGGCTCCATTTAGTGACACACTGGTATTTATATCTGGGATCGTTTTAATGAGAAATGGCAAAGCATGACTCAAAGACTTGAATATTGAAATATACACATATATATATATATATATATATATATATATATATATATATATATATATATATATTTATACATACATTATTTCATATATAAATATCTATATATATAGATAAATATATATTTATATATAAATTAATATATATGTGTATATATATAAATGTATATATATATATATATAAATATGTGTATATATACAAATATAAATAGCAATATTAATACATTTATATATATATGTATATATATATCAAACAATGATGGTGTTTTGATGTACCTCTCTCCTAAACGGGTCGATTAAGGCCACCACTGCTGGATATTTGCTGATGAGGGTTTGGTACAAATCAACTAATTCATCCGGAGACTTCAAAACTCCGGTTGAAACTTCGTACTTCCCTTTAGACTGAGAGGAAGAAAAGAAGAAAACTGATTAGATTCTCTGTGCTGCCTGTTGTCACCCATCCAGCATTTATGGAATTAATGACAGCAACAATGCAATACAAGTAGACTTATAATTTAAAGTATATGAATTCAAAAGAATTATAATCTGAATACAGCATTGTATAATCATGAATCATAAATATACATACATGCATACAGCTATATGATGTCATAGCAATAAAGCATCATAGTGCTTTATACTACTAGTGCAATAACTGCAATAACTACATAATAATTATCACTGTACACATTCACACTTACACTATGTTGATCTGCACTTCACACATTTCATTTACACTACACACATACACAAACTGCATTTTGCACACTCTACATTCAATTTAATACTGCTGTATTTGCATATATGTTGTGTATATATGTATATATATATATATATATATATATATATATATATATATATATATATATATATATATATATATATATATATACACACACGCACATATATATTTCATTTTATTTTATTTAGTATTTCACTTTGAATACTTTATGCACAGTCACTGTTTTTTTCTTATATTTATATTTTATTCCCGTGTGTTTAGTTTATTTGTGCTACTGTGTCGACAAATTTCCCCTTGGGGATTAATACAGTATCTATCTATCCATCTATCTATCTATAACTAAATATATTACATATAATCAAAAATCTAAAGTCAAGTATCATAATACTTCATAATTGCTGTTAATGTTATTGAAAGGATCGTATTGTATTATAATGAATACAAGGAACATCATTACATTACACTTTTTTCACTTACCTGGTGCAATATCAGGTGCAATATCATGTGCAATATGTTTAAGTACTTTTGTTTATATATACTTTTCTATTCAGTCAGTACATTAATATTCTACTGTTTTTTATAATGCTTATTTCTATTACTTGTTTCTATTTTATTATTCGTTTTTATTCACTTGTGAGCATTGCTACTGTGATCCTGTAATTTCCCCACTGAGGGACTAATAAAGGACTATCTTATCTTATCTTATCTTATCTTACATAATCCTTTACAACCACATTACATGAGTGAGCGGCTCAGTGTGTGTGTGTGTGGGGGGGAGGAGGAGGGGGTGGCGTTGTGTCTCCTGCGTCATAGAAAGTGTTTCCAAATTGATTTCCAACAGCGTTCCTTCACTTGGACTCCGATCGGCTCGTCTCACGTGAAGGACGCGATCCATACCGCTATCGGGCGACTCACACAGTCCATTAACTCCGGGGCGGCGCAGCTCAGCGCCAAGTGGACCTCCGCTCCCAGATCCAGTCCACAGTTCACGCAGGCCTCGGCGATCAGGTCCAGAGGCTGCTCGGGGCGCTCGTAGGCCGCCGCCGGCGCTCCGCTCCCGCTCGGCGCCGCCTGAGCAAACACAGAGAGTTCCACCCGGTTAACCACGTGAGCCTCGCTGCACGACAATAGACGAGTACATATTCACGCGTGATTGAAGACGAGTGTGTGCACTCGCTCTCCTCCTCCCTGTTCAAGGTATGAAAGCTTGACCAACAGGTCATCGAACAATGCGGGAAATAACTCCCTGAAGGAAAAGGTAAACAGAAGGACTGAAAGCCTCAACGAGCATTTCGACATACCTCCCGCATACCTTTCTATACAACCTTTAGGTGAGCGCGGGAACAGGCGAGGCCTTGACTGCTGCCTCCGTCTTCTGCATGATGTGCCTCCGTACTCCGGCGCTATTCTCTATAATGTGAATCAATTGGAAATTTCGCTCACCCCGACTTTTGTTGAAGCGCTCATTATCCTCATCATCTCCTTCTGCAACTCGAGGGTCGTCGTGATCGTCTGTTGACGACGTTGGCGGGTCAGTGCGGTTAATAAGAGTGCAGATTGAATATGGAAGAGGCGCCTTATCAATAAAACACCACAGCATGGGAAGTTGCATGAAGAGTTTCGGCGGACACGTTACGCGGTGAACGGCTTTATAGACGACTGCCGATATGTAGAACCGCAGAGAGACGTCTGGGTAATAATAATAATAATTTAGACTTACACTACCGTTCAAAAGTTTGGGGTCACATAGAATAAAGAAAAAAACAGTTTTTTCCAATGAAAATGACATTAAATTAATCAGAAATACACTCTACATAGTTAATGTGGTAAATGACTATTCTCTGTTTTTTAATGAAGTCTCTACAGAGGTGTGTAGAGGCCCATCTCCATGTTCTAGTGGTACATTGTATTATTGCCTTAGAAGACGAGCAGAGGGGTAGAACCCCCTTTTATTTTATTTTTATAACTTTTTATTTTGTATTTTCCACAAACAGATTATTCCTTGACATTGAAAACCCTTTTTATGTGAGCGCAGCTGAAAACAGTTATGCTGGTGAGAGAAGCTCTAAAACTGGCCTTCCTTTGAGCCACAAGTCTGAAGAACAACATTAATATTTACAATGAAAATCATTATTTCTAACCTCGTCAATGTCTTGACTATATTTTGTATATATCAATCTTTTATTCATTTAATAAATAAAAGTGTGAGTTTTCATGGAAAACACAAAATGTTCTCGATGACCTCAAACTTTTGGACGGTAGCGCTTTTCTGAATACCCAAAGACGCTTACAGGGACCAAGAGACAAACAGAACCAAACAAAAAGAAAGCAGACGAGACAAAAAAACAGGAACAGTAAAAGTAAATAAAGGAAAACAAACGGGGTACTTGTTTGACTCGTTGTCCAGCTTTGGGGATCAGGATGATTTCCTCCAGCAAGTTCAGCTTCCCAGGAGAAGTCTTCCCACAGCTCAGCAAGGTCACCAGAGACACGGGGATGTGGAGCCGAGCCGGAGCCTGAGCAACATGTTCCATGTTCCATGTCATTTCATGTTACAGTGTGTCCGTTGTGATGGTTGTGCGTTGGTGCCGGTGTGTTCTCACCGTTCTGCTCTTCAGAGCTGCGATGTGTCTGTAGAGAGGGATCCCCTGGGCTTCTGCAGCGGCTTTGGCCACGGCCAGAGACACCGCGCCGATCGCCGAGCTCCCGGGGAGAACGGGTTCCGGCGGCTCCGTCGGGGGCAAAGACTTCTCCGGGGCGTTGCTCTTCTTACCTGAGACGTAGGAGCAGAAACATTCACGGGACAGGAGAAGTAAGCTGAAAGGAACTACACCATCCGGTTGTATCAATGTGAAGGAACATGGCTCCCAACCTTTCAATTTCCAACACACTGAAATTACATAAAAAACGCAATTATTGAGACAGACACTCAAAGCCTCAACTCAAGGGTCCGGAGTTCTACGATTTCATTTTTTTTTTTTCTGCTTTAACGCATTGATGTTTTGATGGATGTTGCCATGTGGACATGAATAGATCATCAGTGTGCACTAAGGACTGGTCCTGGTAACACAGCCTCTCTTCAGCCTCCGGCCCTCTGGGAGGAGATACCGGAGCCTCCGGGCTCGCACCACCAGGCGGTCGGGAGGCTTCATCCACCAGGCGGTCAGGGAGCTGAACTCTCTCCCCCTCCTCCACTTTGAGACTTTTACTCTAACATCTCAAATGCTGCTAAAAAAACTGCATGTCCGACTGCTGCTAAACATTTTTTATAGTTCTTAATTTATAAATGATATGTTGTCTAAAATGTTCTTCGTTGTTGCTATTACCTTATCACTTTATCACTTTTTAGTACTATTATTCACTTAATAAATAAATAAATAATAAATAATAAATAAATGAATATCTTATCTTATCTTAATGTCAGATGAAAGAGAGAAAAGATACTTTCGATTTTTCATCTGTTCAACAAATGTAAAATTGACAATAAAGATGACTCTGACTTTGTCTGCTCACTATATTAACGTACAATATTGCTGAACAACCAAACCCAGACTAAATCATAAAGAACGTGTTTAGGATTGAGCCGAGTGGAACAGCATCCCTCAGGGTCAGACGCTTTTACTGTCGATCTATTCATCACAACTCCTCAGCATTGAGGCGCTGGCACCTATGCAGAACAAAATATCTGTTTATTCCCTACAAAAGACACAATTCATGCTCAAACGTTACGATCTTTGGAGTTCACACTGTGCAGGTTTTAGTGGCATCCAGCTTGAAGGTTGCAGATTGCAAACAAATGAGTTGACATGACATAATGACACGAAAGAGGCATTATCATCCATATAAGCAGAATCATTAACATAATGAATATTGCACTGAGGGAGCAGAGGAGAATACACTGTAATAAGACAGTTATTAACGTCAATCAAGCAGAAATTATAATGGAAAACGGTATATCGTATTGTTTTTTTTTCCATTAAAGAGCGCTAGGATGCTAAACACACAGTAAGTAAAGTAATTGTAATATCGATAGCGAACGTGAAGCAGTGCCGTCGCTCTACCTTTATCGACGCTCTTCTTGTTTTTACTCTGTGGGGAAGGCGGCGGCAGATCCGGCTCGCTGGGCGGTCCTTTCTCCTCCTTCTCCTGGTCCCGGAGGTCTTTCTCCTCCAGGAGGCGGGCCGTGAAGAAATCGCTGCACAGTTACAGGACAAAAGAAAAGTAGATTTTGGATCACAAAAACAAGAACCTCTAAAGATGATCTGTAATGAAGCTTCTTCGTGGGGCGAAATTAAATAAAACCAAAGTACTGAGCTCTGAAAACCCGCGGGGAGCCTAACACCTCATGTGATGAGCAGGTGCCACAAGGTCCGGTGCTTTGTCCGTTAATATTTACATCCTGCTGCAATTCACACGTTTAACGGTCCTATATCCATAGGCGGTCAACCTTATAAATATCTAGCACTTCCATTGATTTTAATTTACTTTTATTAATGGCTCAGATATAAAGCCCTCTGAATTGTAGTAATCTAATTCAACAGATAATTGATCTCTGAGGTGTTCTCGGCCGTGTAAAATAACTTTAGTTTAGTCTGAGTGTAACATCAGGAAGTTGCAGGTCATCCATGTTTCTATGTCTTTAAGACATGCTTGAGGTTTAGTGAGCTGGTTGGTCTCCTCCTGCATGTTGAAGTGTCCTTGAGCAAGACACTGAACCCCCAGTTCACTGCTCCTCAATTACTCAGGATGGCTCAAATGCAGAGAACAATGTACCCGCGTGTGGACATTACCTGAGCAAACGGTCGACATCTGATTGGTCCCCAGGGGGCCGGCCCTTCAGCATGTGGCTCAGAGGTCCATTGATCCACCGGGCAGCCGTCGTCACATGCTCCGCCCCCTCTCCGCTCTTTGCTCTCCGGTCCGGTGACGTCTCCTTGGGCCCAGAGGGGCTGGAGACGGCGGCTGAAGACATGCTCTGAACACCGGGAGAGACAATGCTGTATATTTAGTATTTAGTTTTTTAGTATTGTGTTTTGTGTTTTATATTTATTTTCATTGATGCTTTGATGTGCACCGCTGCTGGGATTTTTTAAATGTCCCCCCTGTGGAACAAATAAAGGAATATCATATCATATCGTATCGTATCGTATCGTATCGTATCATATCATATCATATCATATCATATCATATCGTATCATATCGTATCATATCGTATCGTATCATATTGTATCTTATCATATCATATCGTATCGTATCGTATCGTATCGTATCGTATCATATTGTATCTTATCATATCATATCATATCATATCGTATCGTATCATATTGTATCTTATCATATCATATCATATCGTATCGTATCGTATCGTATCGTATCATATCGTATCATATCATATCATATCATATCGTGTCATATCATATTATATCATATCGTATCATATCGTATCATATCATATCGTATCATATCATATTATATCATATCATATTATATCATATCGTATCGTATCATATCGTATCATATCATATCATATTATATCATATCATATCATATCGTATCGTATCATATCATATCATATCGTATCATATTGTATCATATCGTATCATAATCCTCAAACATTTCCCAACATCTACACAAATACTGCCGTATTTTCACCACACCCTCACCACACCCTCACAACACCCTCACCACAAACATGCAAAACCCTCACCACACCCTCACAACACCCTCACCACAAACATGCAAAACCCTCACCACACCTTCACCACACCCAGACAACACCCTCACCACACCCTCACAACGCCCCTCCTCTGTTGCTCTCCTGAAGGTTTCTTTCTGTGAACGTTTTTTTTTTCTGTTTCTTAAGAGTTCTTCCTGATCCGATGTGAGGTCAAAGGTCAGGGATGTCGTATGCGAAAAAAAGTATATGACAAAAAGCCCTCCGAGGCAAATTTGTCATATGTGATTTTGGGCTGTACAAAATAAACTGAATTGAATTGAATTGAACATCGTCTGACTCCTCCCCCTACTTCTCCCAGGCCACTCGCACTGCTTTTTCCTTGTCATTCCACATTCCTGGCGATGCTGCAGCCTGACAACAGGCCCCTCCGTGGCGCAAACCGCAGCTGAGCCCGGTTTACTTCATACACGAATAAATGTGATTCTTTCTTGGCACGAAATTATTCAAACAGCACAGTGTTTGGGTTGTAGCGCATCAGCTGTGTCTGGAGTCGGCATGTCACTTCTACAAGTAGCAAGCCAAAAGCAAAGTCAAGCAAGTCAAAGGTCAAGGACAGTTTTCCGATGGATACCGTCTTCGCTTGCTGCTTGCCTCCTCCAAGCAGCTTCCTGCCTGTTCGAAGAGGCCCATCACTGTCATTTCAAACCATCAACACAACGCTAATTAATTGATAAACCTTGATTTGTTCCATCTTTACGCTTATAATGCGTACGGGGAACTGAATATCCGGCATCCGCCACGGAAAGACATCAGTTGATCTGTTGGGATTATATCGGAAAGGTCGTAACAGGCAAAATATGACTGTTGAGTTTTACCTTTTCCTCGTTGCAGACGATGCAGAACACCTCTGCCTCGATGCACAGCTGTCCTCCTGCGTCATAAACCTCCCTTCCTTTCAGCCTGCTGATCCTTGGCGGTGCAGAGAGGTTTGTAAAATAATTTGCCTAAAGTGACAGTTAAATGAATTAGGTATGTTTCTCCTGAATGTGTTTGAGGTTGTGTGATTCTTTCAGGCTTTTAAGTGTCTGATTCCAAAACTCGTGCCCTTGATGAGCAAGCATCAACAACAGCAATTTGGAGAGTAATTTACATCCACCTGGGAGATAAAACAGGTACAATTATTTAACAAGAAGTCATTAATACAGTTAATACATTTTAAAAAAACTCCAGGTTTACGCATGTTTTATGTGCTCAGATAGGAAAAAAAACTCTCAGCTGTGATATGTTGACATAACCTGGCCTTAGATAATAGCAGGACCACGACTAGGTGATA
Source organism: Liparis tanakae (assembly GCA_036178185.1). Taxonomy (NCBI): domain Eukaryota; kingdom Metazoa; phylum Chordata; class Actinopteri; order Perciformes; family Liparidae; genus Liparis; species Liparis tanakae. The sequence goes on from CM070100.1 coordinate 19,735,076, forward strand.
AATTAGTTCACACAAACGAATGAGAGCTAGTAGTTTGATTAAGAATTATAACAAATTATATATTATTATTATTTTTAATAAAACTGTTTGAATGAACATATGAATTTAACACATTTTAGGAATTTTACAAAACTTTTGGGATTTAATTTTGTTTTTAATGACTTTTCAAGGCCTGGGAATAACCATTTTAAAATTCCATGAATTTGCCAGTTTTTCCATGACCATACAAAGCCTGTTTTAGGTGGTTAATGCATTTCTATAGAAATGAAGAGTACTTGAACGCAGCACTAGCGCCTCAGGTGGACCAATTAATAGCTAAACTAACCGGTCAGTTAACTAGCTAACAGTTAGCCCTGTGAGTGACGTTAGCATTAGCATTAGCATGACTTTGTCCCTACCAGGTATCCGTAGACATCTTCGGGCTCGTGCGAGAAGAGCTCGTTCAGAGCTCTCTCTATCACCTGCGGGACTCCGGTGACCCGGTAGAACTCTGCAGCGGCGCTCTTCATGCGGTCCCGGTCCCGCTGCTCTTCGGGGACTCGGCTCAGAACCCCTCGGTTAGCCATGTTGTCTCCCCGCTGTCCCTCTTTGCGGTGTTGTATGTTACCATGGAAACAGGCCCGTTCAGGTGACAGCCAGAGACCCGGGAAATCAGAGGCGCATGTTCGTAAATAAAACAAGCGCTTTCTTTTTTGTGCAGACGCTTTTAAAGGGATATTCATTCACATAGTCTGGGTGATAGTGCATGTTTACATCTTGCTGACCAGCTGCTCCGGCCTGATGATCGGACTGACCCTGTGTCACAACAATGACACTTCAGCATCAGAGTTGGACCTAAGCTTCAGAGCTCTTTGTCCAGCTGGTCTCTCTGCAGCCGTGAAGATGGGAGGCGGGGGGGGGGGGGGGGGAGGTCTGTCACTGGAAACCACCACATCGTTTCACAATAACAGAATGGATCTGGGAACACTCACTTAACTACAGCTCTCCTGCGCAATGCAACAAAACGCCTACACTTGGACTTGGGTGTTATGGGGATGGGGAGAGGGGGCGGGGTGTGGGGGGCAGTGTTCGAGATGTGAGATGTATACATAGACGGTCCATATTTATATATATATATATATTTCAGAGATAGAGATTTATTGTGTTTTTACCTTCTATTTCATTGTGTTCTGTTTCTTTAAATATGCAATACAACAACAACATAAACATAGAATAGATTACAACATTTACATGAAAAAAAATACATGACAAATAAATAAATTAAGCAAGTAAGTGATATGTAAGACTCAAGCTGTGAAGCTCTGAGGTCTGGAGTATTAATTATCATGTGATGGAGGTCTCCCAGCAAACAGAGATAATTGTGATATAAAGCACATGGTACAGTTGTATATATTATATTATATTATATTATATTATATTACGTAATACTGAAGTATTCTTTCAGGACCACTGCCTACTGATTGTTAAACTGAACTATTTTCATTGGTCGTCATCACGCTCCTGTGGTGGTGCGTTCACTGACAGCCTTTCAGTCACCCGCCAGTATATCTATGGCCTCTCTGCTCAATAATTGGAAATGGTCAATTGAACACACTGTCCGTCGGCTGCAGCACCTCCAGGGAAATGTGAACCGTAGTATTTGCGATCAAAAGCCGATTGATTGTACCCAAACAAGCCACTATGTCCACCCACACGCGATCACGCACTTGCCGTGCACCCGCACACGCACTACTTGCCAGGCCTTAAACTGCAGGCGCGTTCCCTGTATACATCGTGTTCATACCCGGATATGAATTGGACCAATCTTACACTGATGCCCACAAGGCCACATGGGCCGCCTGAATTATAAACGTTATAAGGATTTGTTAATTTAAAAAAATAGGCGATAGAACAAATGAAAGAACACAAAACGACACACTAAAGGTATGTTCCGAGGATAATACTAATAATAACAATATTAATACCACGAATATAACTATAATATAATATTAATATTAGTACCAATATAATTATTATAATGATTTATATAATTAGTATAACAATTATTTATATAATTATAATTATTATAATTATTGGTATTCTTATTATTGTTGTTATTATTATTATTGTTGTTGTTGTTGTTGTTATTATTATTATTATTATTTGGGCCCGATTGAAGGTTTTTAAGCGATGCAACAAGACTCGGAGGACAGTTCTCACCAACACAATGCCCGAGCTGAACCGTTGAACTGTTCGTGACCTTGGTCACCCCCACGGGAGACCGGTGCACACCCACGATGAACTCTTGACTTTCAAATCCCAATGCAGAGATAATGGACAATTATCTCTCACACACTCGTGCACCTATAGTCCCAAACACCATGTGGCAGCATGGCACACACACAAAGGGCATTTATTGTTTCAGGCCGATTGCAGTGGGCCCACGCACATTTAAAAAATCCGAATAAAAGGAATGCAATTACGAGTCATGTATTCATTTATTTATGTATTCACTCGTTAATGAGTTTGAATCTTTTTTTTTACCCGGAAAAAAATGACCACCGGTCCATGCCATGCAGAAATCATTTGTTTCTTTTTTCGATGTGAATGAAAATCTGTCCATGCTTTTGTTTTTATTTATTTATTTTCTTCGCACATAAGGTTATTTATGATATTTACACATGTTTTAATTGGTCATAGTGAAGAGTGCCCATGTCCATCCATCCATATAGCTTCCAGCCGCAGGGACCGCTCGGGTCGCCGCAGCGACGCGCGGAGCAGCACGCAGCTTCCCCCGGAACATCGGAGGAGCGGTGGGTCCAGGGCTCCCCACCAAGACGGCTATGGCTGTCTGCCTCTAGCAGGATAGCCGGACATCAGCATCATAGTGTCTCACTGTCCGTTTCTGACTCCTAAATCCTCCGGTTTCATCCTCCAAACGGATTATTTTGAATAAAAAGTCAGTTTATTTAATATCCCAATAATCAGCTTATAACTAATATAAAATGACTTGTGTGCTCACTGAAATAAGTTGTGAATAAATATGAATATTTAAATGTAAAAATAATGATTTCAAAATGATTATTTCCCATCCGTTATATGTGTAATACCTACATGAACTAATCACAGACTCATAACGCGTAAGGCGCATGTGCCTCAACCAACGCGTCACTAAATATTTATATTAATTAATTATAATGAAACGTTATTGTTTCTATTATTCAGTGACGCTGCGCATTTCATTCAGACAATCATCTAGACATTTAATTGAAAATCGAAATGATTTTTTTTCAATAATGGGGAAATATGTAAATTAAAAAGCATCATGCGCACAAAGCAAGGCACTCATTTAAACATATGTTTATTTATTATTTCCTCAATATTATACAGCCTAATAATATAACAGTGTTTTTTTATGAGTTATGGTCTAGCTGTGCTACTATACACTATTTTGTATCAACAAAATACCATCTTAAAATTTAGATTTCAGATAAATAATACAAATATTCTGGGGGGCCAGTGAGATATAAGCAAGCTTCATTTTGCTGGTCAAAATAAATAAATAATTAGAACAACAACGTTGATAAATAATTACAGTAAATGCATGTATAAAAAGAAGAGATTATATGCATATGATTTAACCCTTACATGTCTGCTTTCATACATCTTGTGTTTACATCTGCATTACCATTGTAGGTCAGGTCAGGTCACTCTGAAAGTTCCTGCCGCCACCACCTGGATGCTCAGGAGGAGTCCCTCTGCTCTCTTTCGGATAAATCCGGCGCACCTTCACCTTCAAAGAGTCACAAACCCCGGTTTACACATAGAAATATGCACAATTAGAACAACCGTATTCCCATGAAATCCTTTGAGGCCTCATACCTACCAGAGCAAGGATGAGCAGGCCGGGAGCCTCACTTTGAGCGACATTT
>CM070100.1:19741486-19871486 GCA_036178185.1 Liparis tanakae
TCAAATATTGTTTCATCACTTTTATAAAAGACATTCTGTTGTTTCTGGGTGAAACTGAAAAACAAAGCATTAACATAAATATTGTATTTAATTTATATGTCATTGCTACCAAATTAGCTTTGAATGAAAAGAATATGTGATTTATATTATCCACTTAAAATATGAAGGAACATGCATATCCTTTAGTTTTATTTGATGAGACTTTAATACATTTTCTCCAACAGAAAAGGGCTTATGTTTAATGTTTACATGTTTTATATTAATGCATCTATTTTTTAAGCATAATGTACTATTATAATGATTAATTGCATCTCATATTATCCAGTCCCCACAATAAAAACACATGAAACATATTCCATAGAAATGCAATCCTCAAGAACTTTAAAGAAGCTATAAAAAAACTGCACATATGCAGGTTGCACGTGTGCAACATATGTAAATGACTATGTGTTATGATTTGTTTGATTCATAAACAGCCGACTGGGCATCTTGTTCAGACTGTCGGGATCTCTTTGTGATGCCTGCAGGGTGACGGGAGCCTGTGGCCTGCCGCCTGCTTCCAGTTTCTACACTTGTACTTCCCTCTAGCGGAGCATACGGGGAACTGCACCTTCATTTCCATCATGAAAAGAACACTGAGCATCCTTTCACGATGTTAAGCTCTCATTATAATCTTGAATGAAAAACTAAAAAGGGTTATGCTTAATATTCACTACCTGTGGATCTAGCTTGAAGCTCGAATGTTTCCATAACACCCTCTTTGTCTTATTCTATGTGATGATGTCATCGCCCCATCATCGTGGTTATAAGACCTTGATCTTGCAAAGCAAAATTATACAATAAGTATATTCCTCACAATCACTGGCTCCTTGTAAAATCAAGAATCATATTTTAAATTCTTCTCCTCACCTACAAAGCCTTGATTGGTGATGCTCGGTCATATCTCAAGGAGCGTGTAGTACCATAGTTCCCCACTAGAGCGCTGCGATCACTAATTGCGGGGCTACTTGTGGTTCGTAGAGTCTTACAAAATAGGATGGGAGCCAGAGCTCTCAGGTATCAAGCTCCTCCTCTTTTATGTAACCAGCAGACACAGTCACCTCATGTAGACTGTCCTCTTGATGGTCTTATAGTTCGGGCTGAATCAGGTTCACCTGGTCCAGACCTAGAGATGCTGCTATCGGCTTAGGGGACGGTTTAGGATACACTGAGCACCTCTCTCTTATTCTCTCTCCTTTACGTCTCTTCATTGAACATTATTCACTCTACTTGTTCCCTGTAGTTTTTGTGCCTTCCCAAATTATGTTTATTAAAATAAAGTTAGCCATAAATAACAAACATCTAAATCAACACCAACCTTGAATTCAAATGAGAATATTAAGATACTAGTTCAACTTGTAGACAGATTTTTTTTAATTTATAAAAAAATGTTTAATATATATATATATATATATATATAAAACATTTTTTTTTATAAATTAAAAACACAAGCAAATAATTGCAAAGACTAAACAGAGTGACTTGATTGGGTGTATCCATCAGGTCACTACACTGACAACATCTGGATCAATGTAACGGGAAGGCCTGCTATTCCACTTAAATAACACTAGGTGGAGTAAGATGTTAATCATGACGGTGGAAACACACAAAATGACCTGACGTCATCACATTGAAGGCTTCTCCTTTTCGGCTGTAATATTTCTAAAGTGAGTTTTTTTTTTCTTCAAAGCAAGTACCAAGAAACCCATTTTTACATTAATGCAACAGTACGTTTTTTCAGTGGTTTCCGGTGGTCTCCGGTGGTCTCCGGTGGTTTCAGGTGGTTTCAGGCGGCAACTTCAAAGAGCGACCTGAATGAGACGCTTCTCCTGCAGGACATCAACACTCACTGACAGGTTTGATAAGCATGACACGGTTATGAATGGATCAGTGGAGCTGCGCACAGTCAGAGATTATAACACAAGGAGGCTTAATAACACAATATATGTCAGACTATGTTTTTATGTCAAACCTAATAAGTTGAAATACAATGGAACTACTCAAGTACTCAAGAAAATCCTACAAACTGAACTTAAATGCAGTATTTGATTTAGAGTCACATACCAGCATGACAACATATTATATTTAGCACAAAAAAGAGTCCTCGTGAGCACAGCCTGGGTCCCCCACAGACTCTCATGAACAGAGCCCAGGTCCCCCACAGACCCTCATGAACAGAGCCCGGGTCCCCCACAGACCCTCATGAACAGAACCTGGGTCCCCCACTGACCCTCATGAACAGAGCCCCGGTCCCCTTCTGATATATACAGTATATTTATTTATATATTTAGTCATATATACAATATATATATATATATATATATATATATATATATATATATATATTTATTTAGTCATATATACAGTATTTTTATTTATATATTTAGTCACATATACAGTATATATATATATATATATTTATTTAGTCATATATATATACAGTATATACATATTTATTTATTGAGTCATATATATACAGTATATTCATTTATATATTTAGTCATATATACAGAATATTTATTTATTTATTTAGTCATATATATGCAGTATTTTTATTTATATATTTAGTCATATATACAGTATATATATATAGTCATATATATAGTCATATATAGTCATATATATACAGTATATACATATTTATTTATTGAGGCATATATACAGTATATTTATTTAGTCATATATAAACATTATATTTATTTATTCATAAAATGTATATGGGGGGGGGGGGTTCAGGTGCAAGAAGCTTTACAAAGCTTAACTCTAACTCTGCCTTGTTGAAATTAATGGATTTGAATGATTAATTTATTTAAATATTTTATAAAAGAGTAGAGCAAATGTCCCTCCAAATAGCATACTAACAGCCCTGCTGCAGAACACTCAGTCACAGTGGGGGGGCTCTTTCACACTTTGGTGACACAGCCCCATCAATGTGTATTCTGAGGCTGAGGTCACTGACGCCTCACTGTTCTCGAAGTCTTTAAATAGCATTATAACATTTATCTTAAAACGTCAGATTTTCCTCCTCCCCAACAATGCTCCCTTGTATTTGTCTTTTTAGTTCAAGAGGAAATCGTGTATTTGAAGCTCCAATACAATAACATGTACAATATGTCGATGTGTTGTTCCTTTCTCTATACAAAAAAATTGGGTTTGGATATTTGGCCCGGTAAAAAAGAAAAATGTTTCACACTAAAACAATTTGGTTTAATCTTTATCTTTTCATGAGCTGGAATCACAGCTCATTATTACCATTTTTTTATTTCTTAATTATAGAAGATTAAACTACTATTTATTAGTATTTCAGTAATCTTTAATAACAAAAGGTAGTACTTGATACTTAGGATCTCCCTCTAAATTCTCCTGACACATTATTTTGATTTTTTTCTTCATCTAATTTACTTAGATTAAGAGATTAGAACCTGTGATTTCCCATGAATAAGGTAAACATGAACAAAAGTGTTACTATGACTAGGTACGCACTGAGCAGAGCATCTATGAGATCTACTTTTTATCAATGGCTTGAAGATAGCAATGCCCTAGTTTGCAATGTGCTATAGCCAGCAATGGCTAACGGTCAGCGGTCAAATAGCAACAGTTTGAGCTGAGACTACGTGGCACTGGAATGACGGCGAGACATTTTATAGATTTCACCAGGCAGTGAATCTCATTACCTCCTCCCATAAGACCTTGAATGGATTTCACCAAAAGAGGTCAGCATTTCCTTTTTGGGATTAGTGATGCACCGGATCTGACGCCTACTTCCATCTATGTGATGTGCCTTATGAAAATGTCACTAAATTAGCCAGATGCAATATATGCAATTGTATGTTTTTATTGCATTTTCTAAGAATATACAGTTATTAATCCTGGTTTTATTGTATTTATTGAATCACTAATAACCTCCAAGATTTCCATGGAGTGAAAGACAGTCTGAGCCAATCCCTGGCGACCTGATGGCTGAAGGGGAGAATCTCCCCTTTTTACAGAAGCCCAGGGGAGTCCTTTTTATTTGGGTACAAAGCATTCTCAGTAAAACCTGCTAAAAGGCTCACTAGCCGACACACAATCACAAGGATAATTGATTCATTTCACTGAGACGTCTGCAGAAAGTGACATATTAGCCTACTTCGTGGGTGAGAATTTCCCTTCTGCAATTATTAAAATATATTTCATAAAAGCCTATGAGCAAAGGCTTTCTATTTATTTCCCTATAACCCTTTATTTCTAGCACCATCTGCTGTAACCCTCCAACATCTCAGCTCCAGTTACACTGAGCCTTCGTCACATCGCCCTGATGGAGCCAGAGGAAGCAGACAAAGCAGAGGAACTATACGTATTGGAGGAGGTGTGGAAAGAAGAAGGGGAGGAAGTGGGGGAGGAAGCAAAGGAATGAGAGAAACGAGAGGAATTATGGGACAGAGAGCAACGAGAGAGCAGACAGGAAGTTCAGAGTGTTGCCGTACAACACAGGCAGCCGGCAGACCGAGGACCACTTAAGACAAATTTGACTTAACTTCCCCGCATGAATACTTGAATAGTTCTTATTAAATCATTAGGTCCTAAAAGGTGTAAAATGCACTTTTAACTAAAGTCAGAGTTATTTTACTTCCTCCGTTCATTTGAATGAGAACGAGAATGAGAGACTGGGTTAAAGTGAACGCTGGTGGCCTTATGTGCCAATGGATGTGGAAGATTGGCAGAAGATCTGGATATTTGGACTATATAACTTTCGGAAATGCTCAGTCAGTATTAGTGCCTGTCCCTTTAAGGCCCCGCTCTCAAGAAGTCTGCTCTGATTGGTCCGGCGTTGTCATTGCAGCTAATTACCTTCGCATTGAAAATGCGGAAGGTAATGTTTTGATCGCCGCGTATTTATTTATTTGTATGTGTGCGTGTTTGCGTGTTATTCGCATAAGTCAAAAAGCATTAAACCGAATCACATGGAATTTGGTGGGATGATTGGTTATTATCTGGGGACCATTTGATTAGATTTTGGGATCGATTGGGTCAAAGGTCAAGGTTAAGGTCATGAAAAGGTCAACATCTTCTTTTTACTATAGCACAGCCAATTTTTATCCAATTGGCAACTAATGCCAACATGTTCATAATTCAATGCCCAATCTTGTGATATGCGAAGGTGTGCGCTCTACCCAGTGCCCGTTTTATACTCAACCACTGTAACAACCTTTAGTTGCACATCAACTGAAAATATCAGCAAAATGATCAGAAATCAGGAAAATAATTCTCATCAGCTCCCAAGATGACAGGTTCCCCCGACGTTACGTCTGGTAAATACTGCCTATTCTATCGCCCTGTCATTTATTGTCATACCTTCGTATTCCTGCACGTCTGTAAAACATACATTCTGCTTTACTTTTTAAAAAGCATTGTGGTTCCACAAAGACTACTACCTACTGAAGAAGAGCCCAGGTTTGAAAGGTTCTTTGTGGCACCAGAAATGGTGCCTTACAGAACTATTTTTTTAAAGGTTCTTTGAGACACCTTTATAGGTTCTTTGAAGAACTATGGAAATGTTTATTTAAATAACTGCTGGACAGGACTGAACTGTGTCCATGTTTCACAGATGAACTCATAACCTTTCCGTCAGCTGTTTGTCAGGCTGTGAAACGTTTGTGAAAGCTGCAGGTTATCTCTTTGTTACTCTGTCAACAACAACAAAACAAACCAACAAAATGGAAGAGAGTATGTTATAGTGCATATTGGCATCTGCCAACACTGTAATTAAAGGAGGGAGGATTGCATTTCCCTTGTCAGGGTGTTTAATGGAGCCAGCTTATTTATCCCTCGTCATGCATGGAATCAAGTACATTTTAATCATATGTTTAACTGTGTAATTATTAGAGCCACGGTCCATTCAAATTTAACTAAAATTCTCGCTCGGCTAACAATTTAGTTATTCGCGATTTAGTCGACGAATCTGAAAAACGGACTTTGTCCACAAAGAATCACACAAAAGCATCACTTTAAGTCGTGTGTTTACCACAGGTGTGCTCATGAAGTCATACGAAATAAGTCCTTCAGCGTGAAAGAGCATCAAAACACAACTAGTGGACCAAAGGGATTCAGAAAGACACAAGAACTTTGAAAAAGAACGTTTATGTTCCTCTAAAAAGTACAGAAATACAAAATGAAGGAATAGCTTCTTGGAGCAATTATTCTGAACTAATTGTCAAACGTGTATTGGATTGATTTTAATAACGTTGATATGCTGTCTGTTGTATTATCTGGGACAACAGAAGTATATTGGGTCGAGACTTGGTACCATTTGATGACAGAACCTCGAATACAGCTGCAAATCAGACCAGCTCATGTTACACACATGTGTTGCGATGGAGCAGAGAAAGAGAGAGAGGATGTGGTCGCTCCATTTTGGGGGTTTCAACACACATGGTGACACAACTATGTGAAAAAAGCGACAAAAAAAAGTGCATTTTGCTAAATGTGTCACCTTATTCGGTGGCTCACGTCACCAGAAGTAGAAGGCATTCATTATTTATTAAGCTTTCAGGAAGTTCAGCTGCTCCAGGGCAATAGTCTAGACTGGATTCAAATAACTAAGTACAGTTAAGTCAAAACAACCCCAACCAGGACTCCAATCCCAGGACGATAATATGGTTCCTGGTGAATCTATATTTCTCTTTACAAAAACTGTAAATGACTTTCGATGTCAGTGTTTCACCATGTCCTGCACATTGCTTTGTGCATATGGCTCAGTTAATTCATAGGGGACTTATGACTATTTTGGTTCTTATTAATAACGATGTTTTTAAGATTAATAACAAAGTCCCCGAGGTGAAACCATGGACTCCATCCTGCACAGCATCCCCCACCACGACCGTCCTGGAGCTGCAGCAGGATTCCTGTCCAGGACAGCCAGTGGATGAGGTGGGAGGGGCGCGGACAGAGCAGCAGTCTGGGGTCCACCCCCCCCCCCCCCTCCCCAATCCCCCCTCCTCCTCCCCACCACCAAACAACCTCCAGACCCCAAATCTCCTCCATGTGCTCTCTCACGCCCTGTCCACACAGCGCAGGAAGCGGCGACGCGCAGCGGAACCGAAGGTGCACGTCGAGAATCATCCGCGCCGGAGGCTGAACGCGAGAAGTTCCTCCTCATTCGGCCCCGGAGTCCCAGAGAAGCGGGGACCATTGCCTGGTGCAGCTGTATCGGGGAGAAGGCTCGGGAGGAGGCGACGCTGCGGGACGACATGAGCGAGAAGGACACCGCCGCGGAGAAGATACTAGCAGGTAACCGAGCGCGCGCGTGAAGCGACGGGATTTTAGCTTTCTTTTCTTCTTTTTTTTGGGTGCTTTTTTTTTGTTAGATGCGGCGGTCATCTTTGATAGCTAGTCATTGCGCGCGCACGTATGCGGTTGTGATTCGGTGCGGTGTGCTTGCGGGGGCGCGTTCACGTGCACTATTTCCGATGCTACTTACTGCCTAACGGTTTCAAGAAGGACGGTGTTCGTGAACACGTCTTTTTTTCCCCCCCGACCCCTCACCTCACCCACCAACCCCCCTTCCACCCCTCTCGTCCGCTCTGCGCTCCAAGGGCAGCCGCAGTGGGCTGGGCCTCTCCGACCGGCCTGCATGGAGCCCCCCCCCTCCTCCTCCCTCCCACCCCCCAACCCCCCAAAAAACATGGCGCTATTACAACTTTACTACTCGGGCGTGTGTTTCCCGACCACTGATGTAGGGAGTCGCTTCTATCCGTCATAACGGCTCAGAGTTTGGTCACGTGACCCGTCCCACCGGAGTTGTGTGACTCAATGCAGCAAAATAATAAAAAAAAAACTCCGCACCGTGTCCTCAGGTAGCGCAGCAGCGTGCATCACCCGCCCACACTGCGCTGCCTGCTGCCGGGGGATAGTGCTCGATGGAGGGGATGGAAGACACGTGCACACCGTACTGTGCAACACAGCCAGGCGGCGGACTGCATCGGGGTGTCGCACTTTGTGTGTGTGTGTGTGTCGCTGCAGGCTTGGTCAGAAAGCCCCCGCGGGTGATCATGTCTGCTCATTATGTAACGTCCTCTTCAAGCCAACTCATACCGGACGGTTCGGCGGCCATTGCGTTTATAATATACGTCAAGTAGCGTTGATACCCCCCCCCCCTCTCCCCTTCCAATGTGCACCATTCCAACACAGGATTCACTCCTTTAGTCATGTATGACTCCAAACGTGTGCCGCCGCGACCCTAGAGCAAAGGTTCAGCCTGCATGGTTTTGGGTTGAAGTTCTAGATTTTTCCAGACTAACTTTTTGGCCACGCTCCAGGGTTATGTAACGACACAGGCTGCACCCTGATGGGGTCCTGCAGGGAGGAGAGCTGAAGACCAGGCGTTGTGCAACTTTAGCTCCTCAAAGTAAAACAATACATAAAGCTGCAGCTGTTGTTAAAAAGATTCATCTCTTACTTGTTTGTTTATAACGCAAAGTTCTCTCGATATCCAGCATGAATTTTGTTGTCATCCTCGAGGACGTGTTGCTAGTCAGATGTTAGTGTCACTCAGTTGTGAAAGCAGCACTTCATACACAGTGTTAGATAGCATCAAATGCCACTGCACAGGTGCCATGTGTGTGTGTGTGTAATGCAAAGTCGCCTGTCTCACCCCACCATGATGTGACTCTACCCCTTCCTAAGAGTTCAAACACTGGATGCAATTCCTTTGGGATTATTCCCATGTGGGATGAAGGAAGCGTCGCTCCACCGACCTCTGCCTGGAGCCCGTCTCCCTGCAGTGAAACCAAACGGCCTCAACTTGCAGCAGGATGTTGCAGAATCATGATAAACGACAACAGGCGCGTGTCACATGCTACGCGGGTGTGACTCTGACATTGACCGATCACATTAGGCTCAGCACCTCTAAAAGCCAACACGGCAACAGTTTCCGTGCCTAATTTAATTAGACCCCCCCCCCCCCCCCCCCCGAGGTCAGCAACTTCATATGTGTTTGTCTTGTGTTTTCACAGCAGAAGGATAGAAGAGGCGTTGTGTTTACGGTTTGTTTACATAGATGTGCAGAGCTCACCCTCTGGGGGTCATGCGTGTTTTTAGAGGCCGAAATGTGAAACAGAAATAAGTGTTAGTGATAGCAGCTCAGAGTTCCAGGTACTTTCAGGTAGTCATTGTCAGACAAGCGTCTGTGGAGCGCCTGCATGCGCAACCGGGCGATTAAACTTCATTTACAAAATGGATTCAAGCTGACGTCAGCCTCTTGCCTTGCTGTGTTGTGGGATGAGGAGGAGGAAAAACAAAACAAAAAGCAGAGGTTTTGGGTTCACGATATAAAAACAAGAAAAAGGAAAGAGTACGGCGAATACCAACATCTATTCCGCGTATCGCGTCTCGATAGCGAGCGCTTTCAGTTGCCCTTCCGGCTGAGGAAGAGTCAGTTGGAGTAGCGTTTCGATTTAGAATTATAAAGCTCTTCGTAATCTCGTCGGAGTTTGACATTTTCTTTTGAATTTCCCGCTGTTCGTGCCACACGAAAACAGGAAGGAAAGCCCGTCTCTTGCTTGATCCGATTAGCCGATACTTCGCCGAGTGTGACATTGTCGAGCGGTGCGCCTCGCGATTTAAGTTGAGAATATTTTTACTTTTATGCACGCCTAAAAAACGCTAGAAGTGCCATAACATAGGAAAACGATGGTTTTGCTAGCGACGCATTTTTGAGAGTCTTGTCTGGTGTGATACGACTCCCTCAGACCACGTGGTTTCTTGCCAAGCTGTGCACAATGTTTTTGGGCCACTAACCAATGCCTTCCCCATCAGTACCGTGGACCCAGAGTCGGTCTTCTGTCCCACGATCCCTCGTGTCTCTGCACCGGCGCACTGAACGACACATCCACAGACTATCTGCAGGAACGAGTCCCAAAGCCAGGAAATGAGTCAGCATTTTGGCACCACCCCACGGAGGAATCCCATTGGCTCTTTGTAGGGGGCGATGCTAACTTCCTGTTTGAATACAACAATGCATCAATCCTGTATCACTCCAAACACATAGTAGGGGGAAAAAGAGTGAGTGGGCCTTGAGTTCATTCTTTTTTTTTCAAATACTGAAGCAATAGGCGTAGTTTTTTGGGCTGTTTTTAATGACACAAGATTTTTTTGAATGCGGTCCACGCCGTCCTGACTCAGCTCAACCTGCAAGTGTACAATAGAAAAGGTCTCATGGTAGAAATGATGCCTCGGCGAGCCCTGCCAAGACAAATTCCTCGTTTGTGTAAAAACTTACATGGCCAATAAAACTGATTCTGATTCTGATTCTGATGACATGAAGAATTCCAAACGTTTTTTTGTTTAACGCCGATAACAGCTGCTCATTGCTTGTTGCCATGGCAATACAACTTCAACACCTTCCTCTTATGTTCGTAAACGGAGCCGACCAGAAGAGTACCGTCGCTGATATGACTACACGTGTCGTTGTTGTTTTTTACGATCACCCGTGAATCGGCGGCCAGAGTTCGACGTGACGGACGATACTCGTCTTTTACTACCTGCAGTACCACCTCTGTCCAGAAGGTCCTCCTCACGTTCTGCTTGAGATGAAAGAATCCAAAAGACACAGAGAAGAGCAGTGAGGGAGCAGCTCGAGCATCATGCTGAGGGAGACAGTGGACACGATCATTAGTTTGGTGTCTGCAACTATGAGACCAAAGATTGCTAGTGAGATCCCCCAAACTGAATAATATCTCACGTTCAACCACTACGGAAACATCGGATCATTTAAAAAATTCTGAAAAAAACTTCTATTCAGTGACTCAACAAGTATTTCAGAAAATGTAAAATTCCAGCTTTTTTCTCCTCTGCTATCGTTTCCCGTTGCTGGTGCCAAATGCATTCTGGGATATTTGGCTGTCCTAATTACAGACAATCCACCTCCGATGCATCCCAGGTAATATGGGCGGAGCAAGTCGCATGAATTCATTGACACAACTGTTCAGTGAATGAAGTGGCTTTTCCATGTTGTTGACATCACTCTGTGAACTGTGTGTGTTTGTGTGTGTGTGTGTGTGTGTGTGAGAGAGAGAGTGGGGGTGGTTAGGTTAGGTTGGTGGTGGGTGTTAAGGGGGTTGGGTGGTTTAACACCACGGCCATTAACTTCTCCGAGATCAGCCGAGAGGAGATAAGGCGAGACACAAGCTGATCGGCTTTTTCGTAGTCGGGAAGTAAAAGAAATCTAAAGAATCGGATCAGCACAAAAAAGATCCCATATAAAATGTTTATGCTGCCGATACTAATTGCATATCATTGATGATTCTTATTGGTAGAATCAGATCCCTTCGATTACTATTTATGTGTGCCGCCATCCCCCCAAAAATGTCAACTGTCATTGCATAAAAACAACAACAACAACATTGTTAATCTTATCCTTTCACCTTTTTTTAGCATTTTCTTCATAAATTCCTCAAAATTCAAATTATTAGGAAAAAATATTGTATTTTTGTTGATGAAAACAATTAATTAAATAAATAAAAAACATGTTCATGTGTGCACCCTCCAGGATTGTAGTTTATATTTTGTTGTTAAAATAAAAAAAATAAAACCATTAATTTAAACATTTATATTTTGACCAAACCCCTCAGTATTAATTACTCTCTGTCCAGTGGTTTTAACGCCACTGTTATCTTGTCTGGTGACTATTTAATAGTATGTGTAATGAGTTTGGCTTTTTAAAACTCTCAGCTTAACCGTACAAATACACATTTACACAAACAAAAGTAACACCACCACAGCACCACCCATGCTGTCACACAAAAGACAATATGTCCTCGTGACCTCACCGTTGACCCCGTTGGCCGACCGCAACCAAAAACCGTCACCAGGATGACGATACGGTGCAGAATGTTGAGGGGAAATGGGAACGGGAGGCCGGTTTGAGCGTTGTGTCACATCTCAGACTCGAGCCATGCGGAGGAGTGGGCGTGGCCGGATGGGGGAGGGGCTACTCACAGGCCACCAGAAATAGGAGCTGGTAAAGAGGGAGAACACGGCGCTTCATGTGGAAAACGTAAGCAACGTTCATTGTGGATTGTAACACATGTTTTACATTTTCTCTCCAGCTTGTCCACATAGCTGGGATGTTTGCCTGTAAGTTTTTTGTTCCCAAAGCCCCATTGTTTGTGTTTCCACACACTAGATCGATGCTCCCAAAGAGGTCGTTCCACCGACATTTCGTCATTACAACGAAGACATTCTAATGTTTGCTCACCAACGAGCATTAATGACATCACACTGTCAACGCCTTCCTTTAATGTTACGTTTGGGGCCTGCAGAATCTTTTCTAGCCAAACACCTACGGATAATTAAGAACGAGCCGTCGCTCTGACCGACGTGTCTTTGGACTGTGGGATGAAATCCACTTCAGCTTGTCTGCCTCTTGCACATTCATATTCTGTATCATAAAAAAAAAAAGCTAAATGCATTTCACATGACACGGACGCATGACACGTGTTCTCCCTGCCGGTGGCGGTCTGAGCTACAGCCCTGCCGCTGCAGTACCTCTTTAGAACCTCTGGGTGGTGTCCAGCAAAGAAAGGGGAACAGCAGCCCCTCCGAAAGCTTTGAGTCCACAGGAAGCAGAATGAAATGCGTTGTTTTTATTTACCCACAAACCAGCTTGGTACAGATGTGAAGCTGCAGCGTTGAGCTGAGAACACGTCCTCGCTGTTGCATAATTCAGATGTTGTTTAAATATGCACACAAGAAAAGATGGACTGTAGAATCAGATCTGAGACATGAAGGTATAACTTGTGAGAATGCGGAAGGTTATGGTGTTTGTGTGTTATTCGCATAACTCAAAAAGCATTAAACCGAATCACATGAAATTTGGTTGGATGATTGGTTATTATCCGGAGACCATTTGCTAAGATTTTGCGATCGATTGGGTCAACGGTAAAGGTCAAGGTCAAGGTCTACCGAGTGCCCGTCCTAGTTCATGGGTGTTGTTGTCAAAAGACATGGACGTCAGCACCGTGGTCGTCTGTATGTGTGTGTGTTGTCCTCAGTAATCAAGCTGTGTGAGCTACTATCACTGTTTTCCATTCCAGACGGGCAGGAAGGAAAGCCATTGTTCAGCCGAGAGTTTGGAAGCGTTTCCTTCGAGAGAGACCCACAGCGCTCTGCCCTCTCCAGGAACTCGCCGTGTCTTTCTGCCGAGACGTCTCGGCTCATTGTTTTAATATGAAGGTCTTTGTTGTAATTGACGAAGCGCCACGCCTTCGGTTTGTCTAAAAGTAACTCTGTCTGGCTTACTTTGAGAGCGGAAATGTAGAGGTCGATAGGATGAGGAAATCCAACAGTCTGAAGATCTGGTCGTCAGTCAGGAACCAAACTCCCGGTCCTTCTTCTTGACTACACTTTGGAGTCAAAGCAAAGAAGTTATGACGGGAATTATATATCCTTTCATGGGTTAAAGTTGAGGATCTTGTCTAGCTTTAGGGTTCAGGCTGACTTCAAGTTGCACAGTAAAACTCACTATTCTCTGTATTAGTATTGTTTTAGCAGCTCCTCCTTTAGGCGTGAGAGTAGATTATACTCGCCGCAGTAAAGCCGGCGCCATGAGATGGCTCTTTCATCAAAACCATGGACAGCTCTGTTCGTTGTGTAGATTTAATTATGACGTGTGAACCGAGAGATTGGATTAAGGCTATTAGCTTAGTGAATGGAGCGAAGGAGAAGAGGTGGACGGAAACACATGACATCAGTTCGGCTTCGATTACTTATCATGCATTTAATAAACTTGAAGTCTACTTTTTCCATGGCTTCTGCCAGTGTATTGCAAACCTGGCAATGGGGTTTAAAAACAACTCTCATAAATGGGATTCAAGTAGAAAACACCTTAGAGAGAGACAAAAAGGGAGAGAGGGAGAGAGAGAGAGAGTATGAAGTTAGCAGTAGCATTACAGCTGTGGACGTAGCAGATCAATTAAAAATACGAATTAGGGAATAGTGACATGGAATTCATAGAATAATAAGTGGGCGTCTGAGATAATGGATAGAAAATCTAAGAAAAGGGAGTGAACGTTATAAAATATACAGAATGTGGAATGATCAACACAGTATCGTGAGCCTTTTAAAGGAGTATTTAACAATTAGTCAGCTCTCTAGAAAATGTTTCCTATTATTGTCAGGAGGTGACGCTAATTGTCCAATCTGATCTGACCTTTGATGAGCCTTCCTTCTTTTACAGTTTACTTGAGCTTTTAGGAATACTAAGCATGTAAGATTATATTTGTATAGTACTTTTTGAAGAATTAGAAATGGATAAATCCTTTTATATACCTTGTTGTGAGCATTGATTTGAGTGTTGTGCTTTTCAAGAGCTATAGGAGGACGATTTGCACAATGTATGGGTTTCATGTAGGTCAAAGGTCAGCTTTTAGACAGGGTTAGGGTTAAGGTTTGGCCAGGTTTGGCCAGAAGGGCGATGCAAGGTTTAACATTAGAGGCAAACGTATCAGTGCCCCAGAGGAATAACCTCAATCCAATTAAGTGACATCCATTCCTTAATGGCCATGGGGGGGGGGGGTATCATGATATCAATATTACCTATTCTGTTTGTTGTTGGCATAGTGAGCAGTTGAACTGACTAACCAGGTTGCCAGGAGGTACCAGAGAGAAAAAGATGGGACCAAGGATTGAACCCTGCGGAACTCCTCAGAGTAAAGCTGCACAAAGGGTCCACGGACTGCGTTCGTAGTCACCCTCAAAGCGCTTTACAATGCCGGTCTCCATTCACTCATTCATACAGTAGTGCTTGATGCTGCCACACAAGGTGCCGTGGTTCACCCGCACACTTACACAAACACACAAGGACTCTTGCAGACTTGCAAGACTGCAGGAGCCGAGGGGGGGGGACACCGCCAATCTTCCAATTAGTGGACGACCCGCTCCAACTCCTGAGCATCAGCCGCCCCAATGGATAGCAGGTTTGCCATTGTCGGCCATTATGAGGATGTCATCTGTCACTCTTAGTGGTGTTTCTGTCTCTGGGCCAGGTCGGTGACAAAAGCAGGGAAAGGAAAAGCTGTAGTGTGTGTGTGTGTGTGTGCGGCCATGCGAGAAAGAGAGAGACTCAGAGCAGACAGGTGTTTGTGATAGTGGAAATTAGCAATAAAGTTATCACGAAGGATTAAATGTTCAAAGTCAGCCGTGGAGTTCCAACAAAGTCACGTCATAGTTATGATTCAATTCAATAAAAATAGGTACAAAGAGGGTGAGCCGTGATATTTGGAAATATTTATGGTGCAGTCTAAAAACTAATGAGTTGTTGTTGACAGTGACTCAAAACAGATGTCTGGCCAGAGAAATCCAAATGAGAACAGCTTCCTCTGAATCACACCAAAGTATGAACTTGCAGTGTGAGTTCAAGAGTCCACACCTACGTCAAAGGCTGCATCCACCATGACAACAACAACAACAACGAATGCTAGATATCAGCTATTAGCAGCTTTGTTCTAAAAATATGTTACATGTGGATGTGTGTGTGTGTGTGTGTGTGTGTGTGTAGGGGTTGCAGCGGTTGTCAGGCTGTTTCTCTGTGTGTCTGGGCTGATGGCCAAGTGGATGCAGTCGGCCGGGGAGAGAGGAGTGTGTGTGTGTGTGTGTGTGTGTGTGTGTGTGTGGGGGGGGGAGCGAATGAATGGGACCTCACATGGGAAGAAGAAACAAGACATTCTCTCCCCGAACTCATTCTGCCGTCGGCGGCCATGAATGTGTCTCTTTGATGGTCTTGTTTTGTTGTGTTCGTGCCCGTCAGTGAATTTTAATGAGGCTCCTCTTCTGTTAATGTAGGTAACAATACGCCGCGTTTCATCGCGGGCGGAGACACCGCCGGACTCTGAAAAAGGGCCCGATTGTCTCCCACGATTTATAAACATTTGAGATATTTAAACTAATTCAGCGTGCCGATTTAATTCGCCCATAGCCTGCTGTCCGGCTTTGAGTTGAGTACGTAGAACAACTTTGCAACTCATCCACAAAAATGAGTTATACGTTTAGGCGAAAATGATCGTTTTAAGAAAAATATCCTTTTGGTACAATTTAATTTTGCCGTGAATAAAAGACCTGTGCGATATATCAAAGGGAAAGCTTTGTTTATTTATGCATGAAAAAACGTGCATACATTTTGATCTCAAGATTGATTGTTGATTAATGGATTGACAGCAAAGAACTGCTGATGGGCAGCGCCTTAAATATCCATAATTTGAATAAATGGACACACAGAATGACAAAACAACAACATGGCAGGTTTGGGAAATGTGTGTGTGGTCCTTAACCCTCCTGTTACTTTTGGGGTCAATTCGACCCCATTCAATATTTAACGTCTCTAAAAGAAATGATTGACATCATTTCTTTTGCTTCATATTTCATGACTTTTCCTAATTTATTGGGGACAACTGGGAAAACATAAAATGTACATGATGAACAAAAGTTGTACACATCGGTGTTTGGGGTCAATTTGACCCCAGGCTGTTTTTCACTGTGTAAAACATATAAGAAATACCAACTTTTTTATTTATTTAAAGGGATATTTAGGTCGTCAACAAACAAACATAAAGTACCTCACACTTAAACTTGGGAAACAATATTAATTCTAATCATTTTCTGGAGGTTTTAATTTTGATAGGTAGTCAATGTAGTAGTAGTAGTAGTCAATTTGAAGGTAACAGGAGGGTTAAATGATAACACTACACAACTAACTGATAGGAAAGGTTGAAGAATGAATATTGGTCTGCACACAATAAGATGTGGACATATTTTGGATGGCACCCAGTTTGATGAAATGTTCCAAATCTATCTTAAAACATGCAGCAGCTGCAGTCGGGCAGATGTTGGTGCAGTCGTCTCTGTGATCAGTCGTAAAGTGTAGACGGCTTTGTACCGGGCGGCTGTCTGGGGGCTCACGGTTGCCGGTGACATCCCTCCTCCCTTGAGTGCAGACTAAAAGCACGTATTGGATTCGCTGCTCTTTTCATCGGAGACCCTCGGTGAAGGTGACCCCAGTCCACAACAATGTCATCCGAAAATGAAAGATTGTCCTTCTTTATTGACGTGAGCCTTTTAAACTTCAAGGAACCGTTTTTTTTCCCAGCCCTACTTAGACTAATTGATTCTTTTCGTCAAGTGCCTGATCATTTTACGGATTTTTCTCTGGCGGCTCAGGCCCTCCGAGCGGCAGCCGTTCGGGGAATAGCTGGAATGCGAAGGCCAACAGGAAGTCACCGCTCCCACTGAGACGGGAGACGTAAGAGTCTTCACATCCTTTATCAGCCGCACAGTCGGCGCTGCGATGTCGGCTCGAGTTCAGCGGGCGTTCAAAGGAATACAAAAATATCCTGTTGAATTTGAGTCACGCCTCTCCGCTGTGTGGGGCACATGGGCGTCCTTCAGCGCATCAAGATGTTTGATCTGTTTAGAATTAGTCGTTTGAAATAGCGCTAAAGCACCGGGAGATGGAGCAGCTGCTCATTGAAGAACGCAGCCTGGAATCGAAGCAGGGACCTTGTGGTTTTATGGCATAATAGTAGTAATAATTAAAGCCGCGAGCCGCGATGAACGGGTCCTCGCTCATTTGCGCCAGTAGGGGGCGCTGGCGGGACGCTGGCACGCTCGGAGGAGAACGCAGGCCCGCCGGTCGGACGTTTTAAGAAAATTGAAGTCGATCGGATACATTTTGTGGGAGGAGTTTGTGAAGGTAGGACGGCTAAAAACGTCAAAGAATGACGAATGAATGCCAAATTGGCCGAATTGCTGTAGTGCCCCCTAAAGTTGAAAACGCACACGATTTTTTGTGCATTTTATAGAATGCAATGTGCATATGTACTGTAAGCTTTGAGTGAATAGTCCAAATAGTGGTGAAGATATGATCAATGAAACACAAGACCCACCCCAAAGAAGTTTATTTAATATGCCTATATCCATATAACTCATGCATGGGAGTGTCTCCTTTTGTCTTCTTTCATCCCCTTGGTATGTTTTGTGCTAACGTGAGCACGTTGCCGTGGTTACGTAAGCATTTAGCTCACAGAGGCGCGAGCGTGGCTGCAGACTTCTTATCTTTATCCCCCGGAGATGTTTGCAGTTTCCGGTTGGCACCGAACTGAGAATAGCTGGTTCCACCTTAAACAGCAGTCCGCCTTAAGTGAGCCTGCAGGGCCCGTGTTGTTGCTAAGTCGTGCTAACAGGGCCCGTGTTGTTGCTAAGTCGTGCTAACCCTCATCACTATGTCCAGACACAGGAGTGCAGAAAGGGAGGAGCTGTAGCTTTTATCCACCCTGAAGCTAACTGTACACACACTGCACTGCTACACTGTGCAGCACTGCTGCAGAATGCATACTCACTGTTCAACACATGCTCTCTCTCCCTCTCTTTTACTCTATCTGTTCTTCTCTCTCCGTCTGTCTTACTCTATCTGTCTGTCTCTCGCTCCCTCTGTCTGTCTCTTTCTCACTCGCTCTCTCTCACTCTCTGTCTGTCTCTATCTCTCTCTGTCTCTGCCTGTCTCTTACACACTCGGTCTGTGCCTCTCTTTCGCTCTCTCTCTCACTCTCTCTCTCTTTTCTGTCTCTCTCTGTCTGTCTCTCTCTCTCTCTCTCACACCACTTGTTATTAGGTAAAACATGTTTTTGAAAATGTTTTTTTTATTGTTTTTATTTTAATTTTAAACAACCTGATTTTTTAAAGCACTTTATTTTAAAGTATCTGTGTAAAGGCAAACAAAATGTGAATAAAGTGTTTTTTAAAAAATCAAAAGAAAATCTCTCTTTCTGCCTGTCTCTTACACACTATGTCTCTCTCTCTCTCCGTCTCTCTCTCTTCCCCGATACACTGGCAGATACCCTGTTCACGTTAATTCCCTCTGGGTGATGGGCGTCGCCTGCCCTGCCAGTATCCTCCACTGACGCCTTAACCTGCGTCACATTTACTTCATCACCATGAGTTACCGACATGGTAATCGAAACATCTGGTGAGGATCACAGAACCTTCTCGCCGGGTCTTCATACAAACGGCGTGAGAACGAAGCCGGAACCGGACTCACGAAGCCAGGAGGAGCCTGGCGGCCGACGGCTCTGGTTCCCATTCTGCTCCCTCTCTCTTTTCCTTTTATCTGTCGTTGCCTCTGTGAATGTAACGTGAGCTCCTTCTGCTGTCCGCTCACCCAGGCTCCCCCTCCTCCGCTCTGTCAGGATGACGGATGGAGTTGTTGAAAATATCCCGTTAATGGCCGTAAATATTGCGTTAACCTCGGCTAAAAGCTTCGGCGGCTCAGTCCGCAAACCAATGGGCGACGCCACGGCGACGACGTCCACTTCTTATCCACGCTCCTGCTTTGTTTTCAACGAGCGACTGCGCAATATTTATCGGTGTGTCCTCATCGCTAGTTTTATTGTCAGGGTTCGTACGGTCATGAAAAAACCTGGAAAAGTCATGGAATTTTAAAATGGTCATTTCCAGGCCTGGAAAAGTCATGGAAAAAACTGAAATCATAAAGGTTTTGGAAATTTGTTGTAATCACATGTTCATTTACGCAGAGTTTGAAATTAATATGTTTTAAGAAAGACGCTCAAAATATAAGCCGGCGATAGATCTCAATACGCAACATGTTCTACAGTGTTCATGTTTATGCTGAGATTTCAGTTTGGTCATGGAAATTTGGTTTAAAGTCATGGAATTTTAAAATGGTCATTTCCAGGCCTGGAAAAGTCATGGAAAAAACTTAAATCATAAAAGTTTTGGAAAAGTCATGGAAATGTGTTAAATCACATGTTCATTTACGGCGAGTTTGAAATAATAATCATATTTTTTAAAGAAAGACGCTCAAAATATAAGCCGGCGATACCTCTCAATCGCAACATGTTCTACATTGTTCATGTTTATACCGAGATTTCAGTTTGTTCATGGAAATTTGGTTTAAAGTCATGGAAAAGTCTTGGAAATCCACTGATCAAAAGGTGTAAGAACCCTGTTATCGGTGTGTCTTCATCGCTAGTTTTATTGTATTTAAAGTCAAATTATATTGACTATATCTGGATTAAAACACAGATTTGCACTTCAGTGGCTCTTAAATATCTCTTATTATGGTACTTTTGTAGTTTGACTATGTTGAGGAAATGTTACTTTCTGTATTCTTGTTGTTCTTAGTTTGTACTCTAGGTTGAAATGCACTTATTGTAAGTCCCTTTGGTTAAAAGCGTCTGCTAAATGGCATGTATTATAATGTAATGTAATTGAAAGAGCTAATTAGAAACCTCCTTATTGCACAAGGTAAACAAACTGAGCTAGCACAATAAGAAAAAGGAGAAGGCCTCAACCAAACTCCAGTAAGACGGCATTTGAGATATTAATTACTGCAAGAGCAATCGCTTTCCCCCTCTAATCATGATTGGATTTCTATGGCAATTGTTGGGCATAACGACTCAAGGTTGTAAAGGTGGCTGTGAGAGTGGGCTGCCGGGGGGGAGGGGGGGGAGGGGGGGAGGGGGGGCGCCGAGAGACGGCGGCTAGATGGAGTCTAGCCACAGGTGGTCGGTAATTCTGCACCGTAATTGCCTGGCAAAGTGTATTATGGGTCTTCAGACCACTCATCCGCTCCGTAGGGGTGGACGAGAGAAAAGGGTGAGCGAGGCGGGAAAGAAGAAGGATGGATGACACGGCGTCCCGTCGCGAGACTATTCTGCCAGACACTTACAATACGTCAAGGGAGTATTATTATTGTGTGCGTTCGAAGAACACTTTCTGCGAAAAAAAAAGGCTATTAAGGCGGACTAATGAAAATGATGGGAGCAAATGGGCAGACAATCTCCAATTCAATTGAAATGTCATTGTGTGTTAAAGACAGGTGCAACAGGCATTGTGTGTGCAGTGTGAATGGGGTGGGATGTTGTCGGTCTGCAGCTCGGCGAGGAGACATCTTTTCACTCGAGCCGGGCCTCTACAGCCTCCTGGGTACCATGAGTATGTCATCGTAAAAGGCTGCTTAGAAAGTCACCGTTTCTTTTTAGGATTGTGCTTAAAGTCTTGAGCTGATTTGAATTAGGGTGCGACTAAATATCTCACAGGAGAGTTTTACTTATTTAATCCGTACCACCACTGCAACGCACACACACACACATGATAACCAGCGGGCAGTTCCTCACGTTTTAAACAACAAAAGCTACTAAAGCCCTTTTATATTCAACTATTTATTCAGTCCATGTTGAATAAAGGTGAGTGACAGGTGTGCATTGATTCAAACCAGCTGCCTGGGAGTCTGTGTGGCCCTGACTATTTGAATTATGAACAAAATCAAATGGAAATACAAGTATACGAGAGCCCTGTTTTTTGGGAACAATACGCTCCTCTGGCAGTTCTTTGGTTCAGAGAAGATCTCGAGAGACGCTCACGATGTTTTGGGGTTGTCCGTTCTCGTGAGCCATCATATGCTAAAACTAAGTGTCTAAAAGTGATGAAGCGTGAATGTGAACTGTAACTGGACTGGTTGGTGTATGACGTTGTTTCCTTAGCAACAGGAAGTCGCTAACCTCGAAACATTTTGGTAAACAACTTTGAATTTGAGAGCGAGTTATTGACGAGTCATTAATAAAATATTATTTATTTACAGAAATACACTACCGTTCAAAAGTTTGGGGTGACTTGGAAAAAGAAAGAAAAACTTGGAAATGTCCTTATTTTTCAAAGAAAAGCTCTGTGTTTTTAACGAAGATAACATTCAATTAATCATAAATACTCTCTCTACATAGTAAATGTGGTAAACTAGACTATTCTCTGGTGTTTAAATAAATCTCTACATGTGTCTAGAGGCCCATCTCCAGTGTTCTAACGGTACATTGTGTTATCTCCTTAGAAGACTAACGGAGGGGTAGAAAACCCTTGAAAACCCTTTTTATGTGAGCGCAGCTGAAAACAGTTACCCTTGTGAGAGAAGCTATACAACTGGCCTTCCTTTGAGCTACAACTTTGAAGAACAACATTAATATTTACAATAAAAATCATTATTTCTAACCGTGTCAATGTAAAACACAGAATTGTCTGGGTGACCCCGAACTTCTGAACGTTAGTTTATATATCGTCTTACATATGTTTACGTAGCGTAACCATGTAAATAAATGATGGCAGATGGAACCGTGTGTGACATGAATTTCTTTTCCTGTGTTCCTCTACAGACGCGATGGCCAATCCGTCTCCAGCCAAGAGCACGGGCGAGCCGGGGATCACCCCGCTGTCTCCGTCTCACACTCTGGTAACTCCACTCTCTTCTACATGTTTTTTTAATGGTACAAAATGCGACAATGAGCTACATGTCATTGCGCAACCCTGTGTTGTACGATGACAATAACTGACCCGTTTCATGTGTTTTGAACAGAAAGCGATTAAATCACGGACGGAGACAGTCCTCCTGCTGAGAAGTAAACTTTGGCGAACTAGTATAATAATAAGATGAGATAAGAGATCGCTTACAAAGAGATGGAGTGACACACATACACATAAGTAGGAACTGTGGAAGTCGGAGGGGAAATATGGCTTTGGATAAGTGAATCATGACTTTGTGGTCCGACCCACATGAGCTATTCTAAGGGTGTGTCCCTTATCGTTGGGCAGATTAAGATTAAAAGAATGAACAATTTCGGTAAAATCCTTAATAAAGGAGCCGGAGGGTCGGCATATACAGTATATATTTTTTTTAAATCACCTAAAATCGGGACTCGAGAAACGAAACGTAAAAAGGGATCAACGATTAGAGAACTCCTGAATAAAATTAGAGTAAAGGGGCCCAACCGTTAATCAATGATCATAAATCGAACTTCCACATGAATAAAGGGAATATATAAATACAAAATTCCAATATGCTGCTAAACGTAATGAACACTAGTAGGAGAAACATACAGAAATGTTTTTTCGCTGCAAGTGAACGCACCTACTTTTTACTTTTAATTAAACTATCGTCTCTCATTCATTTCATTGTGTCAATTAAGGTTATATACTATATGCTTTGAAATTCTCCTTGTTAGTTTAAATATAACATTTTCTCACTTTTTCATGTAGATTGAAAAAAAATGTGTGTCATGGAAATTTGGTTTAAAGTCACGAGTCGAAATGTGTTTGAACCCTGAGTCCGGTTCCTCTGGTTTTAAATAGACGTCCCAACGTCCCTCGTCTTCCCATGACTCTCTGTTGCCGTTGGAGACGACCCTGCAGGTTTCGCTGGCCCTCGTCGTTTCGTGACTCGCACACCGATCAGCTCGCGTGCTGACCTCAGCACATCAATCTGCACACTGTGTATTCTGCAGTTGACCCCTTGACCCCTGTACTCTGACCCCTGTACTCTGCCCCTCCATACCGTGACCCCCATCACCTTGACCCCCCTGTACCATGAGAATTAGGCAGGAATCCACACCCTCCAGTACACGTGTAATCTGCCATGTTGTTCCCCCTGTCGCCGTCTTAAAACCCACTTTTATAGAACTGCCTTTAAGTGATGTCGTCCTTTTATGTTTATATTTTAATTGTCTATTTGTTTGGTTTTAGTTGTATTCAATGCTTTTACGGTATGGTCTTTTTTGTTTGCCGCCATTTAAGTTGTGTTTATGCTTTGTTTATCTGTAGAGCACTTTGTAAACCTTGTTTTTAAAAGTGCTATATAAATAAAGTTATTATTATTATTATTATTATTATTATTATTATTATTATTATTATTATTTTCAGAAGTGCTGCGAGTTTTCTATTTTGAAACGATTGAAGTTATTGATCTGGATCCATTGTTGGCGTCCAAAGTGATGCTGTGGACGGGTGTGAATGCAAATGGATCCTACGTGTGTGTGTGTGTGTGTGTGTGTGTGTGTGTGTGCACATGTCCTCACACCTCTGTCCACGCCCTCTCTCTCTGCAGCAGAGCGACACGGACCAGGTGCCGTCGGGCCCGTCCTTCGTGGTGGTGGTGGCCATTGATTTTGGCACCACGTCCAGCGGCTACGCCTACGCCTTCACGAAGGAGCCCGAGTGCATCCACACAATGAGGTGAGGCCGGCGCCGCAATGCAGACACGCACACGGCGGGGGGGGGGGGGGGGGGGCGGCTACGTCAGCAGGAGCTGTTAGTGGTCTATCGTCTTTGAACGCTGTCAAATATGTCATTTGCAACTGAAATGGCTTTTTACGTGTTAAATGAATGACTCTAATCAATAGATGGACAGCGGCAGGAGGAGCAGCTGTACACATAAGACAGTGTATACATTTGTGTCTTTAAACTTACAATCAAATCAAAATGAAGCAGTGCGGTTTCATTATTGGTGCTGACCTGTAGCACCTGCTGACCTCTGACCTCACGAGCCACACATTGTTCAGCTGACTCAGAATATAAGATGTCCTACTCCTCACTAGAAAAAGAAGTTAAGAACACTTGAACGCCTCTCAAAGCAGTTTGATGTCACGCAGTAACGAAGGCGTGCATTTTACCAGCAACGGAGAGGCAAAGAAACGTATATAAGACACGGTATGTAGTTAGAATAATACATACCATCATATCGTAGAACTTATAACCAACGTATATAATCATATAACTGGTTATGGTCAACAATCTCTAAGAGCAGATCAGGGAGGACAAAACATTCAAAATAGTTTTGGTCGACGTCCCAAACAAAATGAAACGCTTGGTTTTCACAGCTTATCAGTTTACTATTTGTGAACTTCACACACACACACACACACACACACACACACACACACACACACACACACACACACATATTACCACAATGAGAGACTCAATGGTGAACACCCTAAAAACCCCAGGACTGGCCTCTACTAACAAACTTCTTCACAGATTATAAAAACCCTGGTTTGACTTTAAAGAGATAAATGTCCAGCTCGATTCAGACCCCCCCCCCGCCTCCCCCCTCTCCCTCGGCTGTTTAGTTTGGGTGCGTTTCTCCTCTCCTGGAACCGTACCCAAACAAACACAGCCTGGACAGAGGCCGCCCGGCCGGTGTGGTGACGAGCGGGGTTTCAGTTTCGAGCAAAGAGTTCTAGAAAAGCTGTTGCTCTGGTGAGCTAGTGGGAGACATTTCAATTCAATTCAGTTTATTTTGTATAGCCCGATATCACAAATTACAAGTTTGCCTCAGAGGGCTTTTCGATCTGAACACATACAACGTCCCTGACCTTTGACCTCACATCGGATCAGAGAGAAAAGGGAAGAAACCTTCGGGAGAGAAACAGAGGAGGATCCCTTTCCCTGATTGGACAGAGGCAATAGATGTCATGTGACCACATTAGTGCAATGATTTAACTTTGTTAACGTCTCCGTCCTCTGAATGTACCTGAGTGTATGAGTTCCACAGCCTGTGACCCTGCATTGGGTCGGGAAAGAGGATTTAAATATAAATCTGTAACTGCCCTAACCCTAACCCTTCCCTGGTGGGATAAAAAACGTGCAAATCAATAAAACATATTTTTAGGAAAAAAAAGAAAGTCAGCTTGAAAACCGCCACCGGTCGATCGTCGCGTCTCTAAAAGAACGAGATATCCCACCGACCCCGTAGTTATTTCCAGCTGAAAGCTGTTCCATCCAGATTTTCCCAGATTTCCCAAAGGAGTTCCTCTTCCCAACAGGTGCTCTTAGTGAGATGGCCTCCCATAATCTCGTCACACACACACACACACACACACACACACACATACACTTCTCAGGACCAGAGAGAACACTAATAATAGCTGAATCCAATTTGTCCAGAAATACTGCAGCAGCTCAATTAGCCTACAAGAGAACGAGTTAATTGGGAATGTTGCGTGAACCATGCAGTGAACTCAGGCTTTTTACGGTCATGGAAAACCTGGAAAAGTCATAGGATTTTAAAATGTTCACTTCCAGGCTTGGAGAAGTCCTGGAAAAAAACTTAAATCATAAAAGTTTTGGAAAAGTCACGGACATTTGTTGTAATCACGTGTTCATTTACGGCGAGTTTGAAATAATTAATATGATTTTTAAAGAAAGACGCTCAAAATATAAGCCAGCGTACGCTCTTAATACGCAACATTTTCTTAATGTTTCATGTTTATACCGAGATTTCAGTTTGGTCATGGACATTTGGTTTAGTCATGGAAAAGTCATGGAAAAGTCATGGAAATCCATCAATCAAAATGTGTAAGAACTCTGTGAACTGAGCGGCTCTGACTCGTCATTCTGCACACGGCTTCTAACGGAACGGGAATTAATCGAAAGCTTGGAAGTGTGTTTGAACGTGGGCCCGACTGGACGATGTGTGCTGGACACAAAGGCCGAAATGCAGAGACGCTTGTATCGATAACCGGACCTCCTTCCAGGCGTTGGGAAGGCGGCGACCCCGGGGTGTCCAATCAGAAGACGCCCACCACCATCCTGCTGACTCCAGACAGGAAGTTCCACAGTTTTGGCTACGCGGCGCGCGACTTCTACCACGACCTGGACCCCAGCGAGTCCAAACAATGGCTGTATCTGGAGAAATTCAAAATGAAGCTCCACACTACCGCAGTGAGGAAACACACACACACACACACACACACACACACACACACAGTAGAGTGGTGAGCCTGAGATAATACTGCAGCACACGATTCTGTAAGATTTACACATGAGTACAGGGCTCTCATGAACATACACTACCGTTGAAAAGTTTGGGGTCACTTAGAAAAAGGAGGAAAAAAAGCACAGTTTTTTCCAATGAAAATGACATTAAATTAATCAGAAATGCACTCTATACATAGTTAATGTGGTAAATGACTATTCTCTGGTTGCTAATAAGTCTCTACAGAGGTGTATAGAGGCCCATCTCCATGTTCTAGTGGTTCATTGTGTTATTGCCTTAGAAGACGAGCAGAGGGGTAGAAAACCCCTGAAACCCATTTTATTTTTTTTAGAAATTTTTATTTTGCATTTTCCACGAACAGATTATTCCTTGACTTTGAAACCCTTTTTATGCGAGCGCAGCTGAAAACAGTTATGCTGGTGAGAGAAGCTCTAAAACTGGCCTTCCTTTGAGCGACGAGTTCGAAGAACAACATTAATATTTACAATGAAAATCATTATTTATAACCTTGTCAATGTCTTGACTATATTTTGTATTAATCTTGTATTCATTTAATAAATAAAAGTGTGAGTTTTCATGGAAAACACAACATTTTCTCAGTGACCCCAAACTTTTGAACGGTAGTGTAGATATTTGACGTATAGATTCTTAAAAAAAATTTAAGGGGGAGGGGCCTAATGAGTTGAATCCACAACCAGCCTTTTAATATGAATCGATGAAGCTGTAAATGCTGCTAATGACCTAAAGCAGCGATTACAACCTCGAGCGCTGACATGTTCAAAGGAGCCGACTTAACGATGTCTCATATTAACGACACGACGTAAATAGAACATGAGAAAAGCTGGCCGGCTCACCAGAACCATTAGGAACCATCCTCTCGTGACCATGAATATTTGATGGCCGTCTGGGTTGAGATTCAGCCGAGGCCAAAACAGACGTACTGTTGTAATAAATATGTGATGTTTCGTCCACACATGTCGCCGAATCGATTTCACGTCCTCTAACCTTGTCGTTCAGAATCTGTCCATCGACACGGACCTGCACGCAGCCAACGGGAGGCGAGTGAAAGCTCTGGATATTTTCGCGTACGCGCTGGCCTTCTTCAAGGAGCAGGCACTAAAGGTAACACACGTGTATTTTCTGCTGTAGCACGTATACGATGTGTTGTTTAATTCAATTCAATTCAGTTTATTTGTATAGCCCAATTTCACAAATTACAAGTTTGTCTCACGTTTGTTTACGTTGCATCCTGTTGAATTTGGGCTCAGTCCCAGCTTGAACCCTGAAGCCGATGTTCAGTTTGGTCCAATTACTCATTTTCAATTACGCCGGTATCCAAAAATACCAAATGTGACGAGTGCCGGTGGTACTTTGTGGCGTAATGAACATGCGGCGCATTATACGGCAACGAGCCGCACAGGAGGAGCGTAACCCGACCAAGTGCTCGTTGTTTACTGCCCTGCAAAAATGTAAATCTAAGTCAAAAATATCTCAAATCAAGGCAATATATGCTTGTTTTTTGACTGACAAGATATTTCTTCTTACAAGGCAGTTTTAATGTTTTAATGAGCATTTCACTTGTTTTAAGAAATCTTGGCAAGTCAAATTTTCCTGTTCTGTTGGCAGATAATTTGGCTTATTTCAAGTAATATTCCCTCATTTTAATACTTTTTTTCCTTGTTTTTTTAGGCTGAATTTTTGCAGTGACATGAAAACGCATCTTTTCCGACTATATCTGGATTAAAACACAGACTATCACTTCAGTGGCTCTTAAATATCTCTTATTGTGGTACTTTTGTAGTTTGACTATGTTGAGGAAACTTTACTTTCTGTATTCTTGTTGTTCTTAGATTGTATTCTAGGTTGATGCACTTATTGTAAGTCACTTTGTGGGAAAGCATCTGCTAAATGACATGTAATGTAATGTTTATGAATTTTAAAGCGTTGTACACCTGGTCTGAACCCACTAACCCCCCCCCCCCCCCCCCCCTGTGGAGTTCACTCACCTGTTGGTTGTGTTTTCCCGTCTTTTCTTCGTCCTGCAGGAGTTGAGCGACCAGACGGGCAGTGAGTTCGACAACAACGACGTGAGATGGGTGATCACTGTTCCCGCCATCTGGAAGATGCCCGCCAAGCAGTTCATGAGGGAAGCTGCGTACAAGGTAGGGCCGGGAGAGCTTGCATGGTTCGTACGGTCATGGAAAACCTGGAAAAGTCGTGGAATTTTAAAATGGTCGTTTCCAGGCCTGGAAAAGTCATGGAAAAAACTTAAATCATAAAAGTTTTGGAAAAGTCATGGAAATTTGTTAAAATCACATGTTCATTTAGGCCAAGATTGAAATAATTAATATATTTTTTAAAGAAAGACGCTCAAAATATAAGCCGGCGTACGCTCTCGATACGCACAATGTTGTAAATTGTTCATGTTTATACCGATATTTCAATTTGGTCATGGACATTTGGTTTAAAGTCCTGGAAAAGTCCTGGAAATCCATTTGTCAAAATGTGTAAGAACCCTGCATAAGTAAACAATATGAACCCCCCCCCCCCCCCAAATACTGCAGTCAACCTCAGAACCCTCAAGGCTGCACATCACACACAATGTGAGAGAGGTCGGCGTGTGATGTCACAGATGATGACTGGACAGAAGCGTGTTGCCGGGTAGAATCTCCAACAGAGGGGTTGAACGGGAACGTCAGTGGGATGTGATGTGTTCAGGGGACGCATGGAGAGAGATTAAATAATCCATCTGCAATAGATATGCTGTTTGGGCTAACAGAGGGTTATTAGTGGCGGTATATTGATCGGTGCGGATACCCTCTGCTGCTGTGTGTGTGTGTGTGTGTGTGTGTGTGTGTGTGTCTCTTCAGCCCATCTGTGTATGTGACCACATGGGTGTGGCTGTCTGCAGTGAAGGAAGAGGCAGTGGGAGGACAGAGGAAACGACAACTTTGATATGTGCGCTATGTGTGTGTGTGTGTGTGTGTGTGTGTATTTGTATATTTCCCTCACAATATGATTTTAAATTAATGAACCATAATAGCAAACCTTTGTGCTCATTTATGCCTGCATGTTTTGTATATATTGCACCGTCACTGGCGACTTCTCACTCCTCTTCACCGGCCGCTGCATATCATCAACAACGTTTTTTACTCTTTTCCCCACTATGTCTTATGAATGATTCCTATCTTGATAATTGCATGTTTGTATGTTTGTATAACTGAGAAAACGACAAACTAAACCGAGTTCCGACTACAATGTAGTGCGTCTTCAGATAAAAGTTTCTGACATCATCCTTTTGTCCTGATCGCATCCCTGGTGGGCGAGCTTAACGAGGAGGAGGAGGAGGAGGAGGAGGAGGAGGAGGAGGAGGAGGAGGGGGGTTGTACGGATGACAAGGGCAGAAACAGGGAGGAAGAGGAGAGCTTCCAGCAGTTCTGCAGTGGCGCTGGAGGGAGGAGCCGCACGACGCCGGGGCGAGAGAGAAAGGGAGCGTCTGCAGTGACTCAGCGTTAGGCAGCGCGGATCGTTTGATTGGACGCTCGAGGGGGGCAGAGGGAGGGGCCGGGGAACGGCGGCCGCGCCCACTGCAACCCGGTGACGCAAACGCCGACGCCAAAGCACCACGTCTTCTTCTTCCAGACAGAAGCAGGGCAGCTTCATTGGACTTTGAGAGCATCCCAGTAAACTAGGAGGAGGAAGACACCGAGACAAAGGAGCCTGTGGTTCCTGAGCCAGACGTATCATGAGACTCAATAGAACTGATGGAATATTGGCATCATCAATATGATCGTATAACAGCGTGTAATGCAGTGGTTCTCAAACTCTTTCTGCCACGCCCACTTTGGAGGAAGGACAAATGTTTCATGCCCCAACAAAATGGTCTAGGCAGACTTTTTATCGAAATATGATATGATATTTCTTTATTTGTCCCACAGTGGGGACATTTCAAAAATCGCAGCAGCGGTGCACATCAGAGCATCAATGAAAATGAATATAAAACACAAAACTACTATCAGGGTTCGTACGGTCATGGAAAACCTGGAAAAGTCATGGAATTTTAAAATGGTCATTTCCAGGCCTGGAAAAGTCATGGAAAAAAACTAAAATCATAAAAGTTTTGGAAAAGTCATGGAAATGTGTTATAATCACTTGTTCATTTACACCGAGTTTGAAATAATTAATGTTTTTTAAAGAAAGACGCTCAAAATATAAGCCGGCGTACGCTCTCAATACGCAACATTTTCTAAATTGTTCATGTTTGTACCGAGATTTCAGTTTGGTCATGGAAATTTGGTTAAAAGTCATGGAAAAGTCCTGGAAATCCATTGTTCAAAATGTGTAAGAACCCTGTAATGTTTATCCGTCTCCTTCTCTCTCGTAGTCCGGCCTGGTGTCCCGTGAAGTCCCGGAGCAGCTGATCATCGCCTTAGAGCCGGAGGCGGCGTCCATCTACTGCCGCAAGCTCCGCCTCCACCAGATGGTGGACCTGGCCTCCCACAACGCCACGCAGAACGGCTGCAGCCCCACGGACAACGTGGGCAGCGGCGTGACCCAAGGTACGCCGCCGCGTCCACGCCGCCGCCCGTCAGCATGCACCCTGAGGACGTCCTGCTGACCGCGTGTCTGCGGTTTCTCTGCGGAGACGTTCGTACTGACCTTGTTTTCTCCTGTTGAATGTCGTTTCTTCCGTAGTGTCACCAGGCCAAGGTAAACACGCCTTCTTTTTACATCCAGACAGAAATGCATGACTTCCTTTGATTCCTTTCCAACCATGGCGATGCTTTTGCTTCTTCAACACAGAACCTACCAATTAATCGAGAACACGTTGGCTTTATAGCAGTATGCACTTATTGTAATAAACATATATATGTACACTACCGTTCAAAAGTTTGGGGTCACTTTTTCCAATGAAAATGACATTAAATTAATGAGAAATACACTCTATACATAGTTAATGTGGTAAATGTCTATTCTCTGTTTTTTAAACGGTTTTAGAGGCCCATCTCCAGTTTTGTGTTATTGCCTTAGAAGACTAGCAGAGGGGTAGAACCCCCTTGAACCCCTTTTTTGTGTTTAGAACTTTTTATTTTGCATTTTCCACAATCAGATTATTCCTTGACATTGAAACCCTTTTTATGTGAGCACAGCTGAAAACAGTTATGCTGGTGAGAGAAGCTCTAAAACTGGCCTTCCTACAATGAAAATCATTATTTCTAACCTCGTCAATGTCTCGACTATATTTTGTATTAATCTTGAATTCATTTAATAAATAAAAGTTTGAGTTTTCATGGAAAACACAAAATGTTCTCGGTGACCTCAAACTTTTGGACGGTAGTGTAGATATATACATTACAGTAATTTGTAGTCGTAACATCTTTATCTTTTGATAAAGATGTTACGATTGTCAATTTTCTGTCGTTATTCGTGCACATTAAATGTCCTACAGTTTTCACAGCCTCCTCTCCAGACTCCTTCTCATGAAAAAAAAGTATTTACTTTTTTGTTTAAGAGTCAATCTCTTGACACGTTCCATAAAGGCTTATCTCTTACTTCTGTGCTTTTCCATATAGAAGAGAAATACCATGAGTAATACCATGAGTAATACCATGTTTAATACCATAATTAACACCATAACTAATATGATAAGTAACACCATGAGTAATACCATAAATAGTATAAGCAATTTATGGAGCCCTAAAACATAACCCTGGATTACAGACATTCGGTTGCTTATTGGCTTTCTTTGTTGACGTTTACCAGCGACTGGGCGGGGGTCTTTGAGTGGGCAGTGGAGCCGGCGTGTTGGTCCAGGTGGCCTCGTATTGGCCGGCCGCTCCGTGGGCGTGGCTTCCTGAACGTCAGCGCTTTGAAATGTGGAGGAGAAAAACAAACACGTTGCTTTACGTCACATTCCTGTTATGCTGAGAAACGGGCGCAGCGTGCTGAGCCTGTGACCTTATGTTGTGGCGAGAGGTCTGGACACTTGAGTGTCTCAATATTTTGCGTAGTAACATTGTTGATGGAGACATTTTGGTTTATATAGACATTTCAGGTGTGTAGAGGGGGGATTGATGTACTGTGTGTACATGTTTTACAATACAAATGATATTTAAATAAAATAAGACCAAGTGAATAAATCCAGCCCAATACCAACAAACTCCTGCAGAACCCTACGTGGGGTCACGGGGTCAAGTGGTCGTCATGTGAGCTCTAGACCTCTGATGCGCTAACGAGAGTTGAATAGTTGTCCTTCACGCACCATATATTCTGGCTCCTCCCACTCGGGTCACATGGCCTTCCTGTGCTCGTCCGGTTGTTAGATATCTAAAAAAGTCTTGGGAGAACATCGTTGACGTTTTTTTTTTTTAAATGATATCTTCTTTAAATCAAAAGCACCTTTGCAGAAACATGTTGACGTATTCAACAAAAAAAAACTGATTTACTGCCTTTATGCATTTTCCTTTGCACATTAAAAATCCCCTGCAAACGTTTGAGTTTTATTAAACTTTTAGTATACGTTTCTTATTTTTGGAGGGCGGGACTTCCAGCTGGAGCCACGTGTCACTTTCACTGCATGTCAACACTGTGAGCTACATAATGAATGTGACATATAGCTCTACTCTACATAGTTCTACTCAAATGACAGGCGAATGATCGATATCTCATTAACCTCTACATCTCATAACCCGTATGATAACTAAGGTCATGCTCTGTAATTCGTGCTCACAGTGTCGGCTACATGTGCACCTCAGCTTGCTGCTTGCCTCTCCCACACCCCTCTGTATATGAGCCACGCAGCTCCACGCCGCACACTCACCCCCACGTTCTCTCTCTGTTAACAACCAGCCAAGGAGAATGTCCGGCGCAACCGGCAGAGCCGCACCTTTTTGGTGGAAAATGTCATAGGGGAGCTTTGGTCGGAGCTGGAAGAAGGTAGAGTCTTTCTCTTTTACTCTTCTGGTATGATTTCCTTTCCCTCCTCCTTCAGGACGAATGCTCTTGCCGTTTCCTATGCTGCCGTTCGATTTTGGAGGGGTTTCAATCTGGAGATGTTTTTATTTCATTGCGGTTGTATTGAAAGTAGTAATACGTAACTATAATTTAAATGTGTGTCCGTCCCACTGCTTACGTTTAGTTCCAAAGTCCTGGACGCAAAACTACAGTTTTATTACAACGTGGGTTTTATTTTCTCAACGCTTGTTATTTGTAATTGGCAGATGATCACACAGGTTGAAAAGAAACTCAGGAAAATAAGATAAATAGTCAAGTTATAATGCAATTTTAATTATTATTAAGATATATATTAATATTAATATTATTTGTAATGTATTTGTAATTTATTTGTTTTAAATAAAAAAAAAAAATTGAATATATACTTTTAAATGTAACATTGGTTTCTTACTATTCCACTTGTTTTGCTTTGACTCTCTGGAGCACTTTGTAAACATTGTTTTTAAAGGTGCTATATAAATAAAGTTATTATTATTATTATTATTATTATTATAACGCCTGTTGACATAAGCCCAGTTGACAGACTTCCTGTGTGTACCACAGCTGTACACACACACAGTTTCCTGTGACGCGGAGGGTCTCACGTGTCCATGACCTGATCAGACGTACTATGTTATCATATCTCGTAGAAATGATGGCCGGATGAACCGAAATGACCGGCTGTATATCTGTTACTCGCCCTGTGTTATGTCCCTCACATGAGACGTGGATTACACAGCAGACACATTCACTTGAGTTCAGCAATAGTTTTCTCCATGTTTTCTTTTTTTTACGTTGAGTCATGAAAGAAAAACAAAGTTTTCTTCAAGAATCTCCGAATTTGTGGTTAAAGGATACTTCTATCATGCACCAATCAAATGGAGTATGACTATGAGTGTGAATCAATGACTTTGTTGTCCAGATGAATCCATTGAGTTGTGGCATTAAAGAAACACCAGAACATTCCATACATTCATCATTTCTGTTCTGCAAATCAGAGAAACACAATATATTCCCAGAAGGGAAAAATTCATATTTTAGACGTTGAGGTTTCAAATGAGCGGTTTAAATTCTTACTTGCGGCCGCCAACGTTGGTCTGCTAAGTGGCCTTAAAGCCACAGTGACCGTCCTGTCTCACCGCTCCGTGTCCTGGCCTGTTGTCTCTGCTGTCAGTCAAACAAACCAACAATTTGAGTTTGAGTTTAGTTCATTTCGATCAGCAAAATATACAAATATCAGAATTCAACCAAAGAAGAAAGTGTCTGACCGAAAGGTTCGAGACTAAAGCTATCTAGCTTATGAGTGCCCTAACCTATGATTTCTCAAAAAACTTATTTAAAGAATGCTCATGATGTGTTTGAATGATCTACAGTTTCTATTCTTTCATCCCCCTCATTGGGTTGCTGACACTACAGACTCAGAAGTGTCACAACGAGTCAGGTCCAACTCCAACCTCCCCTGAGAATGTTCCTAATAGCAGCCAATCAGAGTAGTGGTAGATAAGAGGGTCCTGTTTGATAACTGCGGTACTGCACACCGTGATCAACTAATCTCTGTGCAGGTGACCGCTATGTGGTGGTGGATTGCGGCGGAGGAACGGTGGACCTGACGGTGCATCAGATCCGTCTTCCAGAGGGACATCTCAAAGAGCTCTACAAGGCCTCAGGTAAAAGGACGTACCGTGATGTATCTCTCCTGAATGCAGCTGTGGTTTTATTCTCGTTTGGTTTCATTCACGGTCGCTTGTCTTTTCCCAGGCGGACCCTTCGGCTCCCTCGGCATTGACTATGAATTTGAGAAGATGCTGTGTAAGATCTTTGGCCAGGATTTTATTGACCAATTTAAGATCAAGAGGCCGGCGGCCTGGGTGGACCTGATGATCGCGTTTGAGTCTCGGAAGAGGGCGGCGGCCCCTGATAGAACCAACCCCCTCAATATCAACCTGCCCTTCTCCTTTATCGACTACTACAAGAAGTTCCGGGGCCACAGCGTGGAACACGCCCTGCGCAAAAGCAAGTGAGTATTTACAGAAAACCAGAAGCCAACCGTGACATATTGGAATGAGTGTCTCTATCACCCTGAACAGGAATGCGTAGGTATAAGATAAGATGAAGGCTGAATTATCTTTCAAAGCCAGAGCCAGTCTGTGATGCAATGCCCCAGACCCCAAATCCCTGTTCCATAATAGGTTGTTTGAACTGAGTGAAGGCCTGGGTACAAGCAAGCTCCCCTTTCCTCAAAGGAGCAATGGTTTCCCTATCCTGGGCCAAGTTGCGACAAATCTTTTCTGCAAGATATGCAGAGGGTCAGTGAATCTCTCTTAGCCTGGCCCCTCACCTCGGACCACTTTGCCTTGCCCAGGAGCTATTGGCCCTGACAACACAGCTCTCAGGTCACTGGGCAACCAAACCCTCAAAGCTTAAGGTGGCGATTCACTGGAGGAGCACGGCCTCCTTGTCGTAGGTAAAGTTTGAAGACTTGGGGGAAGAGCCATCTACATTCCAGGCAGATGTTGCTACGGTTCTTTAAAAAGCTTCTCGGCAAGACCCTTCAGTGTTGAGAGGCAGACCGAGGTGGTAGTTAACAGAGAGTTTGCTCCAATTCTTGAAGGGGTCCTGGGAGTTTTCCCATCCAGACTACCTCTGTTTTTTGGCCTTAGAGAAGGTTTATGCCAGTGACGCCCCCTAGGCAACCCTGGTGGGAGTGTACCAGGGTTATTGTTGCTCAAAGGGAGAGTTTTGTTCCGATACTCGGCACAAAGTCAAACAGGATTCCAGTGCATTTTGGCCTCTGCCAGAGACGTGAACGTTCACAACTCCTGTTTAGGATTCTTATGGACAGGATTTAAAGGTGCAGAGAGAGTGTCCGGTTTGCGGACCTCAGACTTGCGTCTGGTGTAGCTCTGTTCGCTCAGAATAAAAGTCAGTAGCTCCAAGTCGGAGTCCACGGTTATCTGAAAGAAAACCGTGGATTTCCCCTTCCAGTTTGAGCATGACTCACTGCCCTAAGCGAGGGAACTCAAGAATCTCGGTGTTCATGAGTCATGGTGAGGTGGAGCATAAATGAAATAGAAATGGATTGAGCAGGAAGGCGAAGATCTTGATCTACCATCTATGCCCCAACCCTCATGACCTTTTCGGTAGTGACCAAAAGACTGAGATTGTGGAAACAAGCACCCCAAATGAGATTCCTTCGTAGGGTCGGTAAGAAGCTCAGACATCCGGAGAAACTGGAGCCCTCAATGCCCCACCGGGCTCCTATGACGCCGAACTGGAAGTACTCTGTCTCACTGTGCCGGAAAGTCGTTAACACGGTCTCACACTGACATGTTCATCTAGAGT
Organism: Liparis tanakae; assembly: GCA_036178185.1. Classification (NCBI taxonomy): domain Eukaryota; kingdom Metazoa; phylum Chordata; class Actinopteri; order Perciformes; family Liparidae; genus Liparis; species Liparis tanakae. The sequence continues at coordinate 19,778,448 of CM070100.1, forward strand.
CATGAATCACACACACGGGACCACAGCAGATGGATCCTATGAATTATTTCAGTAATAATGGTTCCACAGTCGGACTCCATCCGGCACGGAGAGATGTGCTCGTAGGCCTCCAGAGACGGGACTGAGGGGAATGGTCCATGAGAGCATCGACCCAACACACACCAATCAGGGCCTTCCATTCTTTAGAATAGCTCATAATGAATGAGTGAATTATGAACGCAGGATTATGGTTCCTTATTTAATGGGATATTTGGGATGTTTAGAAGGTGATGCAGCAAAAACAACAACAAAAGAAAAACAATGCATTGGAAATATGAATGACCTGAGCCCATTCAGGTTAGCATGTAGCTCCTCACAGAGCCGCTAGCTGGAGACTCTTTGTCTTGTTTGGCTCGTCTGTGATGCAGTTTTCTTTCTCGGAAGTATTGCAGTATTGCTTTTGATCATATCACCCAACTGCGGATGAACTCATTCATACTCATTGATATATGCATGTACTCACATCCTAGTGTGGATTTCGTGAAATGGTCGTCGCAGGGGATGCTGAGGATGAGTCCAGAAGCTATGAATACCCTCTTCAAGCCCACCATAGACCACATCATCCAGCATCTGAGTAAGCTGCATCACAACTACGTCCTGTTTGTGTTATTTCATTGTCACTGTCGCCGTGTGATGTAGCCGATCTCACACCTGATTCATTTCCAGTTTAGCGAAGACTTACAGTACGTCCACAAAGTGTGAACCGCAAAAGTGAAAATAAGACAATTAGCTTCACCCAGGGTTTCCTACACCTGACATGCATGCATCCTAGAGGTCAGGGGCAATCACGTTTAGACGCCTTCGTTCTGGTTAGTTCAAACCAAAGAGAGTATCAACATCGCACAGGGAACGTTCCCCATGACATGTACACTACTCTTCAAAAGTTTGGGGTCACTTAGAAATATCTAGTATATATAAATAATAAAGATAACATTAAATTTATCTGAAATATACTTTATACATTGTTAATATAAATGACTATTCTCTGTTTTTTAATGAAGTCTCTCCAGAGGTGTATAGAGGCCCATCTCCAGTGTTCTAGTGGTACATTGTGTTATTGCCTTAGAAGACTTACGGAGGGTTATAAAACCCTTTTATATGACTGCAGTTGAAAACAGTTATGCTGGTGAGAGAAGCTATAAAACTGGCCTTCTTTTGAGCCACAAGTTTGAAGAACTTAATTTATACTTCCATTAAAATTCATTATTTCTCACCATGTCAACGTCTTGACTATATTTCATATTCATTTTGCACTTCATTTGATAAATAAAAGTGAGTTTTCATGGAAAGCACAACATTGTCTGGGTGACCCCAAACTTTTAAACGGTAGTGAACATCAGGGTAAATCCATAGACCCCAGCACCATCTTAAACACACGTGTATCATTGACGTAATGCGTGTTCTTCATCGAGACCCTCTTCTTCTTCTCCCGCAGCTGATTTGTTCGAGAAGCCGGAGGTGAGCGACATCAAGTTCCTGTTCCTCGTGGGCGGTTTCGCCGAGTCCTCCCTGCTGCAGCTGGCCGTCCAGAACATGCTGCAGGGCCGCAGCCGCATCATCATCCCGCACGACGTGGGCCTCACCATCCTGAAGGGCGCCGTGCTGTTCGGCCTGGACCCCAGCATCATCAAGGTGCGCCGCTCGCCCCTCACCTACGGCGTGGGCGTCCTCAACCGCTTCGTGGAGGGCAAGCACCCGGCGCAGAAGCTGCTGGTGAAGGACGGCACGCGCTGGTGCACCGACGTCTTCGACACCTTCATCGCCGCCGACCAGTCGGTGGCGCTGGGCGAGCTGGTGAAGCGCAGCTACACGCCGGCCAAGCCCTCGCAGCAGGTCATCGTCATCCACGTGTACTGCTCCGAGAAGGAGAAGGCCAGCTTCATCAGCGAGCCCGGCGTCAGGAAGTGCGGCACGCTCCGCCTGGACGTGAGCGGCACGGAGAGCGCCGCGCCGCGCCGCGAGATCCAGACGCTCATGCAGTTCGGAGACACGGAGATCCGGGCCATGGCGGTGGACGTGTCCACGGGGCGCACCGTCAAAGCCAGCATCGACTTCCTGAGCCAGTGAGGAGAGAGCGAGGGAGGGGGGGCGAGGGATGGCGTAATGGTCGGAAACCAACGGAAACCAAACATAAGGCTTGCTACACGCACACACACAGACACACACACACACACACACACACACACACACACACGAGGTGGGGGGGTTCACTGTAAAGGGGTTAATGATGATGAATCTCGAGTCCCTCTCAGTTTATCGTGTTGGAGGGAAAAGGCTTGAATGTGAGGATGAGGGAGAGAAGAAGAGTCGGGGTGGGTTCCGGGTCCCCCTGAGGCCATAGCCGTACAACAGGACGTCCAGATCCTCAAATAGCCAGGAAAAAAAACATGAAAACAGACATAAAAAGTACCATCCGCGTCCAGAATGTGTCTTTGCACACCTCCCTTTTGCTTATCCGTGCACGCAAAAAGAAAAAAGCCCGTACGCCGTGTCATCGGGGTCGGGCGCCAGGTCCTTTTTACAATCTCCGTGTGCTTCCCCATCACTGCAGTGCCGAAGGCCGTCCCCTCTGGTTTTGCATGAGCCTTTTAGACCTTTGACTGATGCCACGCCCCCTTCTTGCAGAAGCGTCGTATCCAAAGACGTATCCAGAGAGCCTTCAGTAGAGAGAGGACGTGAGGTCGGCTTCGTTATTCGTTGTGTCGGCATCGCGTGAGGGAGACTCTGGACGTGGTGGGGGGGGGGGGGGGGGGGGGGGGGGTAGTTAGAGTTTACCAAATGCTCCAGATTCACATACACACAGCTAGAGTCTCCAGTCACCACCTTTTTTTTTGTTTTTGTTTACGACCGTCTGAATTCATACGTTTCTGACCCGTGATTTCCACATCGTGCAAAACCGCCCGTACGTACGTTCCGCCGCCGCTAACGCCGAATCCAGGAATGTGAACCGCGCCGCGAGCTCGAATACGCGCTTATTGTTGCCTTTGTTTTGTTTATGCTTCGGACTTATTAAGATGTGGAACAAAAGCCGCGGGCCGCGGTCGGGAGACGAGCGACGAAGTGTGTTTATTTCTGTAAATACAGTATTTAAATATTGTACAGATGAGTTTTTTTAGCATTGTTCCTGCAGCTTTAGAACCAAGAGAGTGTGTGTGTGTGCGCGTGTGTGCGCGTGTGTGTGTGTGTGTGCTTTCACATCTCCAGACATTGTTTTCTCACCAGCCACAGCGGAGAGAGGCCGAGGCCGGCTCCATAGATCGCGTGTCGCCCGTTCATCAGCTTTTTTCTTTTATTTCCACAGTCACAAAAAAAACTTGAATGCCTCCGCCCTTATAAAGTATATATATATATATATATATATATATATATATATATATATATATATATATACATTTTGAAATGATAACAGTGAAATGTAAATGTGTCCAGCTCCATTTTCCGTCCGCACCCCGCATGTCTGGAGGAGAGTTACGTTTTGAGGGACACAGTCAGTGGATACATGTGAAGACCGAGAGGCATTTTATTCTGAAATTGTCGCTTTCTGTCAGACATAGTCAGCAATAATGGACTTCAAAGCCACGTAACCATAAGATGATGTTTATGAGGATTTAAAGTAAAGAGTGCCTAGTATGAAAACCGTGTGACGTCAGGGATCATGAACCCTATCCACACTTTATAAAGGAGGGCTGGTACCGACGGCCAGAACCAGTACCCTCGACAGACCCCCCCCCCCCCCCCCCCCCCCACCCCCCGGGCCCCCTTTTTCTAGATCTGGAAACAGAGGATCGAATGCCGCTTTCGTTTAGAAAAGAAGTCCCGATAGCACGCGGCGCCGGGTCATTACGGGTACCGGTACCCGGCCCAGGCGCTCGTCGAAAGCTAAGCTAACACGATAGCTTCGACCAATCCGAGCCAGTAGGAATCCACGAGCGAGGGTCCGGAGCATCGTCCCGGAGCCGGGCCTTGAAGGCTCTCTCCCTCAAGTCCTTTGTGAAGTAGTAGCAACGCAACTAATTGCTGCATCAACGCGGCGTTTGGAACATTTGTCTGTTCAAGAAAGTGAAAAAAAATGTAATAAAACGAGAAAAAAATATGCATTCCGACTAGAGACGAGACGCGAGACGCAGGCGACGAACGCTGGAATCGACCCGTTCGATTGGACAGCATCCAACGGGCCCGCCCCCGCCGCTCGAGCCGTTTCCTTTGTGTTCGTTTTGTGTTTGTATAGTTTTAACTGGATCCGGTAATGCATGCGCTGCATGCGTCACGCAGGAACGAGTCACGGTTCTACCACTGATGATGATGATGGTGATGGTGATGATGATGATGGTGGTGCTTCCTGCCTGTGTCGGGGTCCGTGTGTTACAACTCGCCGCTTGCTGAGCCGCCGTCTCCGCTCACCTCTTCCACCGCCAGCAGCTCTCCGTTTCCCACTTCTCCAAAAAACTAACCGACCCGGTTCTCGTTTCCTCCCACGTCGAGTGGAAGTTGGGGTTTATTAACACGTGTTTTCTAGCGTTTTTTCCGTCCGGATGATTTCCGATGTAACGCTCGTCACGCAGCAGCTTTAAACGTACGAAGGCTCGCCGAGCCGGACCTCGCCCAGGTTCATCGGGCCAAGGTCGCTTAGCATCACTTAAAAAGTATCTGCTTAACACTAAATCTAAAATATACAATCGTTCAGAATATGTTACCGCTTAGAATGATTGAGCTTCTAGTTAGGATCATCTCAGCCACTCTGAGACGCAGCACAGTGAACACGCTGTGCTTCTACTTTACTGATGATGCACAGGATCTGTTCTTTTCTTCTTTTTAAATCTTGAGTTACTGAAATGTCTTTTATTTCCTTCTTTTTTCTTTTTTCACACCGTTATGGGTGTATTCCATTCAATGCCAGGTATTCACTGTCAAGACTGTCACCAATAAAGTCTAAGTGTATTTCAAGAGAACGTTCTCCTGTGTGGCGTCGGCTCCTTTCATCTGGAAAACACCAAAACACGGTCCTCATAAAGTTAGACACACGGTACTTCTACCTTTATAAACTGACAACACACTTTGAAAGGGGGCGACTCCAACAGCAACAGAATAAAATGTGCCTTGAGCCACAAAAAAGTATTTTATATGACAGCTTATACACTTTTCTATGTTTCTATGTCTATTTTTCTATATTTCTGAAATTATAGAAGCAGAATAAAGACAATTGTATTGTTATTCTCCAGAATATAACAAAATCTGAGTTTTTCAGAAAGCTATTCAGGTCCTGAATCTCAAAGTCGCCTCATTATTTGTGGCTCACAGGGTAGGGCAGTCGTCCTATAACCACAAGGTAGTGGGTTCAAATCCCATCCTCCACTTCAAAGTCAAAGTGTCCTGGTTGCTTCACAGCAGCTCACTGCTCCGAGGATACTATGAGTGATTTAAATGCCATAACTTAATATTTGTATTAATTAAATCGGCCATATTTGCACTACTACATTTTAAAAAAGCATATATTCCGCTACGTTGGACACTCACCGGCGTCACTTTTTATTACGCACACGATAAGAAATATTATTTTTTCTTTCTTTTCTTGTTCTATATCTTCTTCCCTTATAAATAACACAAATACATATTTTTTTTACAAATATTTTAATGTGGAATATCATCATATTTTATTCACGTCACCTGGTTTTACTAGATTACTATGTGAAAGTATCATGAGAACGTTATTATTTACCTTCAGCCAGCTCTCATTGGGTTGAAATAGGCCAGGGGTCAGCAGGGGTCAGCAGGGGTCAACCCTTCCTATCCAAAGAGTGTATCTGTGTCCTCTGAACTGCTTCCATGAAGGATTTCAACACAACTAAAAATCATGGAGCTCCGATTTATGTTGAAATGTTTGGTTAGCAACACAAAAATAAAAATAAATAGTGGATCAATGTGTTTTATTCATCTCGGATCGGGTTGGAGATCTAAGAGAAAGCCACGCAGTGTGTATGCTGACATCACGTGTCCTAAAATCCTGGATTGCGCAATAATTCATCCGGAAAATTCTGATGAGGCAACACTGACACCAAGTGGATTAAAGGAAGAAAGACACGCAGAGATGAGGTCAACGTGTTGTGTGTGTATGAGGGTGGAAGTGATAGTTCCATCCATCCTTTAGGATTTTTACAAGAAATTAGACACACCCACATTCACCAACAAAAATAATGAATCATACGTCATCATACTGCACCTTTAAAAAAAAAAAAATAGAATACAACACTATGAATAGCCATAAAGCATGTTTATAGTAGACAATGGTTGTGAATGAATTGTAATGAATAGAATATAATAGAAATATACTTTATTAATCCCTAAGGGGAAATTTGTTGACACAGTAGCACCGATAAACTAAACACATTAAAATATAAATATAAGAAAGAAAGAAAATGACTGTGCATAAAGTATAGTATGCAAAGTGAAATATAAAATACAAAATAAAATAAAATAAATAAATATGTATATATACACAACATACATGTAAATACAGCAATGTAAAATTAAATAAAAAAATATATAAATATATATATATATATATATATATATATATATATATATATATATATATATATATATATATAGATAGATAGATAGTGTGCAAAATGCAAAGTGTGTGTATGTGTGTAGTGTAAATGAAATGGGTGCAGTGCAGATCAACACAGTGTAAGTATGAATGTGAATATGTACAGTGAGTTATTGAAGAGATGTTCTTTGAGGCCGTATTGGAAACTCTTGGACTAGGAAAAGACTTCCCACATAAAAACTCTTTTTATCCAGAGCCATCGGTCGTCTGTCTGCTACCCGCTGGATAAAGCTGTTTGTTCAGATTAACGCTCAACATAAATCTGACATGTATTATAACTAGGTCCTCTGGTCCTCTGGTCCTCGTTGATGATCAGTTCTCTGTTGGATCTCTGACTATGAAGACAGACGTGGCTCTAAGTAGAGATGACTTCACTGAAAAACCTCCAAATAAGTACAAAAAAGTATAATAAAATTAGCTCCCTTTGTTGTTTCTACAAAAACTGCCATACTGGAACACCTTTTTATTCAACACCGTTTATTTCTTCTTCTTTTCGTTCCCCTCGAGCAGCCCACCGGTGATTCAGCCGCTGGAATATGAAACTAAAGATGGGCACTTATTCAGTAACCAGAATACATTTACGCACTGAGTGTATTATTCCTACAGAAGTGGTGACAGAGAGCCACTCAACCCTTCAACGGGGCAAGGTTGCTTTTTAGCTGGTACGTGTGTGTGTGTGTGTGTGTGTGTGTGTGTGTGTCGGTGAGAGGTGTTGAATAGGTGTGGCTGATTTCCCCTCAAATAGCTATGAAGTAGAGTCGTTGCTACGGCAATCCGGAGGGACCCAAACTCTCCAAGAGGCCCTTTGGCCTCCGGCTCGGCTGCCCTCCCACATGCACGCTCCACTTCCCGTTGATGGCGGGGTCCGGAGCTCCGTGACGAGCCAATCAAATCATGGGACTATAAGGGGGGGGGGGGGATCCGACAGTACGTGAGTTCATTAGAACGTGTTTGTTTTGAATTGAGTGTGTGTGTAACCTTCTTAAGTGTTCAGGTTTAAAGGTAGGCCTGAACACTTAACATGCACACACACATACACACACACACACACACACACACACTCACACTACCCACACACACATACACACACACAAAGAGGCTGGTGTTGACTGGATGAGTCGCCCTGAGGGCAGCAGCACTCCAAACAAACGTCTGTGTTTTCTCGGACCCCCTGAAGCTCCGCCTCCCTTGGCTAACGGCGCTAACGGCGTGACAAGAGAGCTAACGGCGCTAACAGCGCTAACGACAGTGGAAGTGCTGACGGGACGACCAGTGGAAAACCTGAGGGGAACTGGAGGGGGGGGGCACTTTGGTATTCAGTGGGTGGAATTATTCAGTTTAACTCCAAAGTGTAAGAGCCATTTTGTTTGTTTTGTTTGGTCACCACTAGGGGGCGTATGGTCGTGTTTTTTCTCTCGTTTTGTGTTCTATCTATTCAGATTTAGCGTTTCATGCTTTTATTTTGAAAGCTTTGACTCCTACTTTGTGGGTTGCCTGCCATTCCCTGATGAGTTTCACTGTCAGTTCCTCTCCCCACCTCCCCATTTCTCAGAGAGGACATAAAAAATCCCTTCCCTTTGTTCTTCGTGGGCGTGTCTTCCTCCACGTTGTGGAGCTCGGTAACTGTTTCCTGATGGGTTCTTTCAAATTAAAGCGTTGCATTGTTTGTTATCTGTGACACATGGAGCCAACACTACTGACGAAGACCACATGGAGACAATGATTTGGTAATTCAAACTCAGAAAAAAAAAGAATGTTTTAAAAGTTTTTTCCTTTTATTTTGGGTGTTTTTCCCGATCTGATGTGAGGTCAAAGGTCAGGGATGTCGTATGTGTACAGATTGTAAAGCGTTTGTAATTTGTGAGAATGGGCTACATAAAATAAACTGAATTGAATTATATATAAATCACAAACTGTGAAGGCATTGCAAAAACATCCCTTGAGTTATACCACTCAAATAGTAATATCAGCGTTAAAAAAAGAGTAGGACTGCTTTAGAGCGACGGTGCTGAGCCCAGAGCGACCCATCAGCCTCTATTCAACCTCCCTCCTCTGCACACGCTCATATTTCGGCTGAATCCATTTATTCTGAAGGTCAAACCATACCGCGGCGTTCACAATAGGTGGGACTGTGGAGGTCAGACGGACTTGACCTTTCTTTCCGCGACAACGGTAACACTCAGACGGCCTTTCGCCGCTCCCCGTTTCCGTCGCCGCCTCTCAGGTTGATAATGAACATTCCTGCGACGGCCTCGTCGTTTACGAACATCCCGTCCTCGCGCGGATGAATTATGTTCCGTTTATGCGGAATTGTTCTCGACTAAAAAAAAAAACGTGCAAGGCCGCTGACGGGGTTAAGTTTGTTGTGCAACCTCCCCCTCCCCTCCTCCACCCTCCCCATCGGGGAGCTATTTTTCTCCTGCCACCTACATCCATATCTCACTAATTCATGACCTGTCCACACATGCTTTGTCGGTAACAATGCCACCCCCGACGCCGCCGTGGCTTTACGGATCAGAAAGAGGAGCGCTTGTCATTCGGGCGAAAAAAAAAAGAAAAAGAAGAATCCTTTTGACAAAAACACACGTAATTACAGGAATTATCTTCCGCTGTTTTATCCTTCGCCTCCACTTCCAATGAGCCAATAATGAAAAGAGAAACAAGAGTCAGAGACAAAGACGGACGTCTTACGGAGGATTTGGAGACACTCCCCCCCCCCATGCCCCCCCCCCCTCTCACCACCACCACCTCTTAGCCCACACATTCAATTTGCTGTTTTTTATTAATATTATTAATGTAGTCAAGCTTTGAAGCTCCGAAGCCGAGAGTTTTCCCCCCAACGTGTGATTGGTATTGTGCGGCCGCTGATGGAAGTCACAGCCGTTTCAGATGCACTTTGTTAAGCGGCGTGATGAAAATGGCAGCTCGCCTTTTTTTTTTTCAAGCCGTATATATTTGCCGGCGTGATTACGGGGTGTGTGTTCAAATAAATGAAGCCAAAACAATGAAACACAATCAGGACTTCATAAGCCACGGAAAGGCCACGGACAGATTAATAAGTGCTTTGCACACACACACACACACACAGACACACACATGACCACGCAGAGGCCTTTTGGAATTACAGATATATGTGACACACTAGACACCATTCTGTCCCCAAATGAGCGGCAGAAAGCAGCCGTGTAATTTACTGTTGATTTGTGTTTGCCCAAATGGAGCCTGATGTCTTTCAGCATCAATTGAGGGTAATTTTTACCCTCGCCTCGGCCTGACAGGCCGTGGCAGCGAGGAACGGTTGGCTTTGTGTGAGAGAGAGAGAGGAACAGTCGGACGCGTGAAGTGTCCCTCGCCCCGCTCCCGTTGAGCCGGCTGAAGTGACAGTAATAACACGGCAGTAATGGGCCACTATAAATAGCAATGAAGTTGTCAGCGATGGTTTTATGCCAATTTATGTGGATTCTCAAGTCCGCCCCGAAGACGGAGTGAATAATGAGTCGGGCTCCCCGGTGCGGCGAACGGCTCGCGCGTCTTTTGGGAATCAAGCCGTGTTTGCACATTAATAAGCGAAAAGTTAAGTAGATGAGTCGAGCGCCTCATCGCGCATTACCACGTCTTTGTGTTTATGTCTAATTCCCCGACTTGCTTTGTGTGTGTGTGTGTGTGGGCACATGAACGGATGGTGAGACAATGGACAGAGACATGTAAAAGGTCCCCCCCCCCCTCAACCCACCCCCTCCTACGTAGGAGCGAGACACAAAGAGACACACAATGTCATGGCTCTGCCCTCTGTGCGTGTCCTCGCGGTGAGTCTGCGTGTCTTTGGTCTCTTTGTGGTCGGTGTGCATCGCTTCGTGGTTGTTTTCCGTCTCTTCGGGGTTGTTTTCCGTCTCTTTGTGGTGGTATTGCGTCACATTGAGGTGGTTTCGCATCTTTTTTTGATGCAGTATGGGGTCTCTTATTGGTGTTTTTTTATCTCGTTGTGGTGGTATTGCATCACGTGGTGGTGATGTTTCTTTGTTGTTGTTTTGAATCTCTTAAAAAAATGGTTTGCCCCTCTGTGGGGTCTTTTTTAATGATTTGTACGATCTTTTTTTAATAATTTGTACAATCTTTTTTTAATGATTTGTACAAACTTTTTTAATGATTTGTACGATCTTTTTTGTGATTTGTAGAATCTTTTTTATGATTTGTACGATCTTTTTTATGATTTGTACGGTCTTTTTTATGATTTGTACGATCTTTTTTATGATTTGTACGATCTTTTTTAACAATTTGTACGATATTTTTTATGATTTGTACGATCTTTTTTAACAATTTGTACGATCTTTTTTATGATTTGTACGATCTTTATTAATGATTTGTACGATCTTTTTTGAAGCAGTATAGCGTCTCTTATTGGTTGTTTTTCATCTCTTTGTGGCAGTTGTGCATCACGTGGTGCTGATGTGTGTTTGTTGTTGTTTTGAATGCCTTCAAAGGTTGTTTCTTTTAGGATTTGTACAATTTGCATCTTTACAGTAAATTGTGTTTACTACGAACTATTCATACATTTACGTCATGTTCAAAGAATGTGTTGTTACTCTGTAACTGTTCATCTGGTCACATGACATCTATTGTTCTGTCCATCCTGGCGAATGGTCCTCCTCCGTTGCTCTCCTGAAGGGTTCTTCACTTTTTACTCCAGTGAAATATTTTTTAAATGTCTTGGGGAATTGTTCCTGATCCGATGTGAAAGGTCAAAGGTCAGGGATGTCGTATGTGTACAGATTGTAAAGCCCTATGAGGTAAATTTGTAATTTGTGATATGTGATAGTGGGCTATATATTGGGCTTCGTTCCTCTAAACTGCCCCCCCCACACACACACACACACACACATGTTAATGCTGACGGAGGCAAAGCAGGATTAACACCTTCTATACTTCATATGATGTTCTGCATTTAGGCCACAACTAACGTCTTCAATCATGTCCTCCTTTCATAGAGTTATCTCTCAGGTCAACACACTGATGCTGATGGAACGCCGTTTAATTATTCTTTTATCATTCCTCCCCACCTCCTTCTCCTTTCCTTTCTTATTCATTTCTTCAGGTGACCTCACAGTCACGCTGCTCCGGTCCTCTGGCCCCTTCTAGGTCAGACTCCCGTTGCTTGTCCGACATTCATAATTACATCCAGGATCAAATCAAAGAGCCGAAGAGGTCTAAAGGAAACATGTTTATTACGGAAAACTGGAAAAATAGTCGCGGCTCACTCTTGGCATGGAAGCACCGCCTGGATCTCGTTCTCAACCACTTTTTTTGTTCCACAGAAGTAGAAGCTGGAAAAGAACAATAGAGAAGACAATATGAATTCATCGTTTTAATATCAATTTTAATGGACATCATATAAAGCATTAGAATGTGTGATATTGAGCTATATATATATACAATAAACTGCATTGCATTGAATGAAACAGCAGAGCCTCCTCTCACTCACTCACATTAATAATGAAGGAATATATTTGCACTGATTTTCTAAAATCTGTGTGGATTGAGAAGCTCAATTATAGCAGCGCACATTATTCAATCTGGAATTAGATTTGATTCGGTTGTGATCGGCATGGTCAGAATATTAGTTTAAAAAAAAAAATCTCTTTGATGCATCGTAATGATGTGAAAGTAAAAACTCACGAGGAGATACTCCACACCCCCACCCTCTGACCTCACCTCCACAGAGCACCATGGCGGTCTCCTGCTGCCCTCTAGTGGCGACAGTTTGTACAACAGGAACACAGCCAATAAAAAGCAGGGTGACATATGATGGATGTTCATGTGTAATTGGTGCCGACATAATATTTAGAGGAATTCCTAATTTGTCTGTATTTACGTATACGAAGAGGAATCATGGAGTCCAGTACGACACGATGACCTCGATGACCTCGATGACCTCAATGACCTCAATGACCTCAATGACCTCTTTGACCTCTATGCTGAAACACTGCGTTAAGCTGTAGAAGCAGGTGTACCTAACAAAGTGAACGATGCCAGGGACAGAAGAAAAAAGAAAAACTGTGAACAACTGAAAAGTGAAGTGATAAATGATCACCAATAAAAATCGATTTTATCATCACAAATAATAATGTAATCTATTTTCTTCTTCACTCATTTGTTTACCAGCTGTGGTGTGTGAGACTCTTTTGGGGGGAGTGTTCCTTTAAAGCTTGAATAATTAAAGTTGGCATATTTACACTGATTGGTATTAATATTATGACATAACATTAACACAGAATTTTTTTTTAAATGAAACTCATGGTCATATAAATAAGAAAACAACCGTATTATGGTGTGGGATGCTAATTTGTCCTAATAATCACTGTGTAAATATGTATACAATATATAATATATATAAATATAATATGTAACAAATGTTGATTTGTTAAAAAATCAACAAAAGGATGCTGATTTGTCCTAATAATCACTGTGTAAATATGTATACAATATAGAATATATATAGAATATGTAACAAATGTCCATAGAATTAAACAGATATAGTCATTTTAACAAATATTCAATGGAATTAGATTAGATGTAGCATTCTGACATGAGTTCCTAATCAGGAAAACATTTAATATATGACAATATTCAATGTTGGTGTCAGAAATATTACTTTTACTGATCTGCAGAGCTGCATTGAAAATAAGCCGTCCACATGTGTAGAGAGCATCTATTTAAAAAACCTCAGTGCATCCTGGGAATGACTTCCTCAGAGTCGCTGAGATATGTACATTTTTAAAGTACAGATGTCACAGCTCTAAATGTTATTTGACAGAATGAACAAAGGGTTAATTCAAATCATTATAGAATATGAATATTAACATAGAAATGAGCGGTGGCCCAGAAGACTCAGACTTACATCTCCTTGTCTTTGCCTCTCTGCAGCTCCACCTGGGACGCCCCGTACTTGGGATTCAAGAAGTTGACGATGTGGTTGTTCCACCGAAACTTCACCTCCATCACGTCCCCCACGTCCAGCTCGGCGTCTAGGATCTTCTCGTAGGTCTTTCCAGGGGTCATCGTGCCGCTGTCACAACAGGGGCAGGCGCACAACGTAACGCAACACACCTACTTCATTTAAATGGAGTGTACTATACGCACAAAGCACTTTAACAACACATGTTGTGGCAGATTAAAACAACATTATTTAATATTCACACACCTCAGGAACTGCTAGTGAGGACAGGGTTAACTAGTATTGTTGTATTTCTCCATCCATACATGTCCTATACAAGATCAATATGTGTAGTTGAAAAGTGCATCAGTGGATTCCCTTTAGTTTCCCTTTGTGCAACTTTTTCTTTGTAAAAATCAAATTAAAGTGTGTCTGGTTAATTTCTCTGACATACACATTATATAATATATACACTACCGTTCAATAGTTTGGGGTCACATAGAAAAGTCCTTATTTTTCAAAGAAAAGCACTATTTTCTTCAATGAAGATACCATTAAATTAATCACAAATACTCTCTACATAGTTAATGTGGTAAATGACTATTCTATGGTGTTTAATTAAGTCCCTACAGAGGTGTGTAGAGGCCCATCTCCAGTGTTCTAGTGGTACATTGTGTTATCGCCTTAGAAGACTAGCGGAGGGGTAGAACACAGTTGAAAACCCTTTTTATGTGAGCGCAGCTGAAAACAGTTATGCAGGTGAGAGAAGCTCTAAAACTGGCCTTCCTTTGAGCGACAAGTTTGAAGAACAGAATTAATATTTCAAATAAAAATGATTATTTATAACCTTGTCAATGTCTTGACTATATTTTATATTTATTTTGCATTTCATTTGATGAATAAAAGTGTGAGTTTTAATGGAAAACACCAAATCGTCTGGGTGGGTGACTCCAAACTTTTAACCGGTAGTGTATATTCTGTATTATTTATTGTTTACACATTAAATGTCCTGGTCCCAGAGTTCATCCTGAGTCGTGCATCAAGAGCTTTAGTTGCATTTCGGATGTGAGGTGAATGTCGTGCTGAGCGTGTTAGTGAAGAAGAAAAAACTCTTCTGAAGGAGTGATCTCCCGATGGACAGAAACAAAAGAGTCCACAGAGCGGAGTAATGAAGTTCTTACGTATGGAGCTTGAACTCCTTGGTGGATTCGCTCTTCCCAGTCAGCGCCACATACATGAAGGCGGGGTTCGGCCACATGGGACCCTCCAGGGTCAACTTCACTTTGTAGCTGTAGCCTAGAGACCGGAGGAAACAGGTGAGCAGTCACAGCGTTTCACATCGCGTCAGAACATCTGGATGCAGGCGCCGGTTTCCATGGGCGGGGACGAAGGACTTTGGTATTAACTACTAAAGAACCATTTCTTCATTTGAGGCACCATTATGGGTTATTTGAAGAACTATCTAAGGAAATGGATCTTTAAAGAACCTGGTTTGAAAAGCTCTTTGTGGAACCAGAAATGGTGCCTTAAACTTAAAGAACCATTTTAAGGTTCTTTGCGATAACTTTATAGGTTCTTTGAAGAAATATTTAAGGAAATGGTTAATTAAAGATCCCTGGTTTGAAAGGTTCTCTATGGACCCAGAAATGGTGCCTTAAACTTAAAGAACCATGTTTTAATGTTCCTTGAGACACCTTTATAGGTTAGTTGAGTTTTAAATGTTCTTTGAGACACCTTTATAGGTTATTTTAAGAACTCTTTAAGGAAATGGTTCTTTAAAGAACCCTGGTTTGAAAGGCTCTTCGTAGAATCAGAAATGGTTCCTTAAATTTAAAGAACCATGTTTTGAAGGTTCTTTGAGACAACTTCATAGGTTATTTGAAGAAATATTTAAGGAAATGGTTCTTTAAAGAACCCTGGTTTGAAAGGTTCTCAGTGAACCAGAATTTGTGCCTTAAAATTAAAGAAACATTTTTTACGGTTCTTTGAGACACCTTTATAGGTTAGTTGAATAACTCTTTAAGGAAATGGTTCTTTAAAGATCCCTGGTTTGAAAGCTTCTCTGTGGAGCTAAAAATGGTTCTTCTATGGCATCACTCTGAAGAACCATTTTCGGTTCCAGGTGGCAACTTCATGTTTCTTTGTGTATGGATGCGCCCATTGGACGGTGTAGCGATCCCCGGGCTTTGGGTATCTTCCAGAGTATTGATCAGGTACCAGAGCTTCTTTAATACGTTGGCTCTCTTTTCAAGCGTCTAAAATGCTCCTGGACCCCTGAGGTTGTTGATAACACAACCGGCCTGTACACACAACAACGCACGTCATAGCTCACCGTGACTTAATGACTTAATACACATTTTTACTTTTTCCTCACACAGACCGAATATTCTGTTGTATAGTCCAGGGAAAACGCACGTCTTTCGGTCCATTGATTCTCTTGCTGCTATTTTGTGGCAGATTGCCAACATTGATTTTTGAGGTTGCGTGTTCCCCCTCGTCCCCGTTGCGTTCCATCCTTCTGAATACAAAATTCTCTGCTACTTTCATTTCATTCACCTTTATTGCATGTTTTTGCTCTAAATATTGACATGGACGTGTTCCATTGTGCCATTTATCCTTCAGCCGGGCTTCAAAATACCAAAACTGAAGATCAATCCTTTCTTCCCTGGACAGTAATTACAGGTTATGAAAATACTTCAGCGGTCCTTCACGGTTACCACCTGCGCGTAAGTCACGCTCACGAGGGTACTTACGGCTGAAGGGTTCTGAGCCGCCCGTGTTGAGGAAGTACTTTATCTTCGAGGGCCCGTCGGTCACGGGGAACTTGTCAGCGCTGTGGCCCATCAGAGGACACGCGTTGCCCGCGCATGGGAAACACTTTCCCTTTGGAGAAGGACATGGTGAGGTGTGAAGAATGAGCTCGGCGTGTGAGTCAATGAATACTGTGAATAAAGTGACAACCCTAAAACATGTTTCCCCCCTGCACTCCTTTTACCATGTAGCAGATTGCCACCTTATAAAAACGGAGTCGGAGAACGGTGTCGGTTGCGGGGGACGGGACGTTTTCGTCACGGTCGGCTACGGCTGCCGGAATAACGCCGGGGAGCGTTTACAAGGTGAACGACAAGGAGGTGCTGTCATATGAGGTCATGCCCGGCGCTCCCCCGGCCTGCTTTGATCAGGACATGTGTCCGGAGCAGGGATAGACTGTCATTAACACCGACAGCTGCAGATACAAGCACTCCCCGTGGAAGACGTGAGGGAAGCCCGTTTGAATCGCCCCCTCGGCTGGAACAAAAATCCAATCTTGCCGAATCAACTTCTGAAACCAAAGAAATGGTTCACAGCCGTATCGGTGTCATACAGCAACAGGTGGCAGCTCCATGCACATGCTGGGTCGGTGGAGATGTGGCCCCCTTCTCCTTCTGAGACACTTTCTGAATTGAGTCCTTAAGATGCCTCCCGGATTCCTCGTCTGCGGCACTGGGATCATGAAAGCCACTCCAGACACTATTTTTACCTACAAATCCAGGTTCATACAACTTTTCATGCAACTGTTGCTGTGATTATTGCCCCGTTCTACACGAACACTTTGATTCCATTGACCCTCTTTTATTTCCGGCCACATCTGTGGATTCACTCGGGGAGATCTTTCACACAGTTGATCAACTTTAGTGAACTTTGACAAACCAGGGAGCGAAGTGTACGCTTTCATATTAGCTGTGTTGAAGCATCCCGTGTGATGTCACCCCGCTCTGTTGGAGTACGTCGTGGCGTGGCGCGGTTTAACGGTAGTAATGTGGCAGGATGTGATCGTACAAAAAGGGTGGCTTTTGTAGTTCCTATAGGACCTAGAGTCTTAAAAACTAGGATGGGAGCCCATATTGGAATTACTCCTCATGTGTCAATTCATCAATACCAATTAGCATTATTGTGTTTAGTATAGTTCTTAAAGTATAGTTTGTTGATTATACCTGTACTAAATAGAAGGAAGATGGAGTTTTTTCACATTTTACTTTTTGATTTTGGTGGTATTAAGCATGCTTTTGTGTTTCTTATCGATCAACGTTATTGTTAACGTTATTTAGGCTGTAACTTCTGTCCATCGGAAGGTTTCTTCCCTTTTTCCTTGTGAAAGTTTTTCCTGTCTGATTAGAGGTCAAAGGTCAGCGATGTTGTATGTGTACAGATTGTAAAGCCCTCTGAGGCAGATTTTTTGAATTTGTGATATTGGGCTGTACAAAGAAACCTGAATTTAATGTAATTTAATATAGGAGGCAGGAGAGAAATTGTGAAACTATACATCTCAGCATTGATGTAACGCTACCTGATCCTATCGTGGCCATAACTTAAATAATTATATTTACTGATGTCTCATTAAGTAAAGTTTGACGGGCACCATCTTAACACTTGCTTTAACAAATACTTACTGCATCAAAACTCTCCTTGTCAGCGCAGGGGAATCCCACGAAGCCTTGTTTGGTAAGTATGCTCTCGCTGTAGTACTGGTAGGCTCGCACATGGTTGCAGGTGTCAAACTTCTTGGTACCTGGCAAGAAGATTGGAACAGGTGAGGACAGGGTAGAGCACAGGTGTCCAACACGAGGCCCCTGAGCCAAAAGCGGCCCACCGCGTCTTTTTATTTGGCCCCTGACGGCTTGAAAGACATATGATCACCCTTATATACTGTGCTTTTATTTTGAAGGTTTCAAATTAAATGGATTTGTGTTTTAACATTAGAGAAATGTTCTTGTGTACAATATTTCTACCCTTGAATAAACAATAATCAAATGCAAAGAGAGTTATTTAACAATATGTTCGGGAGTAGTTTATACAGCGCTTCAGTTACAACCGGCCCTTTAAGAGGCGGCCGTGATGCCTACGTGGCCCACAGTGAAAATGAGTGAGAGGAATAGAAGTAAGACGGTCATGGATACAAAATGTAATGAGGAATGATTTTGGCGTTTAAAGCTTTCAAACATAAAATAATTTCCTGTTAGAAATTTAAATGCAATCCGAGGTGGATGGGTCCAACAAACCCAGGACTTTCACCCAGGAGACCCCCGTTCATTCCACATGGGACGTTCCACGGCCATTTTTAACTCACCGCGTCTACGTTGCGCCTGTAGATTAAGTTACATAAGAGACATGCTTATTTTAAACCCACACCACGATGTTTTGTTAACCTTAACCAAGTAAGTGTATCTGAACCCAACCGTTCGCCCAGTTTACAAACCTTCTGCGTTAAGATCATACGTGAGAGTCTCCTGCTGTAAACAATGGGGATGAGATCACTTTGGATTCTCAGAGTCGGAGTAGGAATGTGTGACAGCGAGACAGACAGACTGTTGTTTTCTCCTCCAGTACAGGGCACACACCAGACTACCCAAGACCTCCAGCTATGCAGGCCTGGCTCCCACTCTCCCTCTCTTATCTATAGGATCAAAAGTAGCAGATTCAGCTGTGCCAACAACCCCCCCCCCCCAGACCCAGGCATGGCACCAATGCTGCTACTTGAGCTCGCTACTCAGCGGCACATGTCAAAGGAAGGCTGTCGTCATCCATTTTGAGAAAATATTTGCTCAGACAGATCAAGCAGGAATAACTTTGCCTGGAGTTTCTTTACGATTTTTCCATTGGGACAACTCCAATATTCCACGAGGGGCTCCGCATTGTAGGTCGCATGTCTGAGAAGATAGGATGCGTGAGTTATTGTGTTATGGATAGGAAACGTGCCTGTGATGAAGCCTGCGGACTTAAGAACACTGGAGGTGTGGTATGTTGTCGAGTCGTAAATCAAAGGTCACGCAACCCGCAATAAATCATTCCATTGTTCAGTTTCTGAAGCGTTCGCTCAACCGTATGATCACGTTGTGATGTTGTGTGTTCGCTACCTTAAAGGTTTATTCAGGTCGAATAATCTCACTTGTTGTGTTGACTGATTGAGGTATTAATGTGTTTTTAAGGAAGATATTGTGTGGAGCCAAACGCACAACTACACGACAGCGGAAGGAAAGCTAAACGTGACTGACTGCAGTCCTGGTAGGAAGACAAAAATTATCGTTGCATTTCCATTTCGTTGATTGAAATGCGTTAACGTGTCGAT
This sequence comes from Liparis tanakae, assembly GCA_036178185.1. Lineage (NCBI taxonomy): Eukaryota > Metazoa > Chordata > Actinopteri > Perciformes > Liparidae > Liparis > Liparis tanakae. The sequence continues at coordinate 19,798,131 of CM070100.1, forward strand.
GCGGCTCACCCTGCCAGAGGGCGTCCAGGTCGCTGGGCGTGCCCTTGTTGGCGGAGCAGCCGGGCATCAGTTCTCCTCCGTTGGGGTAGAAGTCAATGTGGCCCATAGATTGTGACATCCCCAGACCTGAGAGGATGAACACAGAAAATCCCTTTATGTACAAAGATGTGACTTTGACAGATAAGACCAACATGTGGGAAAGTTGATAAAGCCTCAACTTTTTGGATAATATTTATTATGAAGGGCTCTTAATCTAGTTGTTTTGTACAACGACTACAATGTATACTTCTAATCCGGATGAGTGTTTAGAAGAGTAGTGGAAGAAATGACGACACTGAGCAGATTCTTCAGTTTGATCCGCGTCATCGTGACCGGCTATGTACCGAGATTGGATTTGAAGGGTAGTCCGTCGGTGTGGATGACGTCCACGAAGGCGGCGTCGCTGATGTCCAGGCGCACGGCGGCGTCTGTGTCCTGGAAGTAAGGTTCAGCCGGGTCTAGTCCTGAGAAAAGAAACAAGCCACAGAGTTAAAGGAAGAAGAAACGTATCTGTCTCATGAGATTTACCAATGGAACCCTTTGTCCAAAATCAGGATGCTACAGTTTGGCTGAATTGAAACGTGGTGTCAGTGAGGAACGCCTTTTTGCCCGGAGGTTGGACATTTTACCGTTTGTCACGTAGCGCCTACTTGCTTTCGCCAGTAGGTGGCGCTTTGACTATGAATGGAAATAAGCTTTTCGATGTCCTTCAAGTCGTGACTTGAGCGTGACAAGTTTGGGGCAATTCGAGGAAGTCCAGATGGTGTCTCTGTGACAATGTGAACATATGCTAGTCGGTCCCTGAGTTGAATGGAGACTCACTTATATTTTGTCTCTGGAGTTGCATGTTTTCTTTTCTAGTCATTTACTTTTCATTTCATCATGTCAACTAAATGTAAAAGAAAGTGATGCAAGAAATGTACCCTGGCTGGGAATCAAACCTGCAACCTTAGTAGTAGTAGTTTAACAGCAATAACACTAAGTCAGAGCACCACAGACTCAGTGGCAAACAGGATTTTTCTACTAGATTAGAATTAATCCTTGTCGTATAAAATGTGTCATTTCCTTTTGCCAGTAGATGTTTCTATGACAAATTTGAATGTTTCTTCACTATGGAGACATCAGACCACTATGGAGACATCAGACCACTATGGAGGCATCAGAGCACTATGGAGACATCAGACCACTATGGAGGCATCAGAGCACTATGGAGGCATCAGACCACTATGGAGACATCAGACCACTATGGAGGCATCAGAGCACTATGGAGGCATCAGACCACTATGGAGGCATCAGAGCACTATGGAGGCATCAGACCACTATGGAGGCATCAGAGCACTATGGAGGCCGGGTTACCTGTGATGCGTGTCAGTCCGGGGATCCGGGTACCAACGTCTCCGGCAGCGTGAGCTCCGATGCTGTGTCCGATGATGGAGAACTTATCAACTGTTTGCCGTTTTTTATCCTGCATATTGAAACATGCGTGTTAAAGTCAAAGATACTGCATTAACCACACTGTCATACTCAGCGTCAGAAGTACACGAAGGAAAGGGAAAAACTCCCCCTTAGACATATCATTTTGCCCCTGATATCACTAGGAGAGGCAGAAAATGACCCCATCATTTCAATAATTTATAAGAGTTTCGTTTTTGTGAGTCCCATCTGTGTTGCCTGTACTAGGTAGATACACCAAAAAATAAATACATATTATTTTGAATTATAAAAAAACAAAGAAATAATTTATAATTGTTAATATTTTAAAATAAAATAATAACAATAAGTAACCACAAAGAAATAATTGTCTGATTTATGTTTTCTGTTTGCTTTTTGTTAAAAGAAATCTAAGAAAACCCCTTGCATCTGTAGACTACTGCCGAATAGTCTTATTATTGCCATTGTTATAACAATTGCTCATATACTGTAAGCCTAAATAAGTATATTTATTATTTTTGAACAAAGAAATTGCGATCACTTATTGAAACTTATGAAATAACATTTGAAGTTTCAAAAAGTGCCCCCAATTTATTTTTAAATGCTCCTGGATTTCAGTCAGTGGGAACAAATTGTCCCCGAAAAAATATGCACATGTTCTACCCTGACACAGATGGAATATCGGTATCAGTTTTTATCTTACTGTGTCCACTAAAGAGATACTGAAAGCCCAGTTTAGGATTAATGTTCAGCAAACCATGAGCCCAGCTTTATCAATAGTTTAAAAAGCCACCTACACCTTTCTCTGTTTGAGAAATCAGACAACAACGGGTATTTCCCTACGTGTCCCTCCCCTCGAGAAGGGATGCTGATGTGTGGGAATACCGACAGTATGCCCGTGAGGCGCTGTGCGTACCATGAGGAACGTGATCATGGACGCCACCTGGGCGGCCACCACCCTGGCGTTGTTGGCAGCCTGGGCGTACGGAGCCTTCACACCTTTCTTCCACTCCACAACGATGCAGTTCCAATTCTCCCACTTCAGCATGGCCTACGACAGGCGACACACAGGGTATGTGGTAGAAGGAGAAGAAGAAGAAGAAGAAGAAGAAGAAGAAGAAGAAGAAGAAGAAGAAGAAGAAGAAGAAGAAGAAGAAGAAGAAGAAGAAGAAGAAGAAGAAGAAGAAGAAGAAGAAGAAGAAGAAGAAGAAGAAGAAGAAGAAGAAGAAGAAGAAGAAGAAGAAGAAGAAGAGATGATTTGGGGCCCGGTCCTCCTTGAGTTAATATACGGCCCTGAAGGTCTGATACAGAGTTCAAAGCGTATCTCCTCTGGTGCCTCACGGTCAAACGGTCATCGTTTCTTTACCCTGCACATCTCCTGAGGCCAGTCCTCGTCTCCAGCCTTCAAATAACCAGGAATGATGAATCGAGTCTTTCTCGTGCTGCCGTAGTTTGATACCGTGACAGATTCGTCGGTTTTGATCTCCTGACGGTTTCAGTGGGAAAGCAAAGAAGACAACAATGGAAGTTTAAAAGGTGGATCTACATGTTGGAATAATTCTGACGCAATACTTGAATGCTCATACATCAAAACCAGAACTATGTATTGGCAAAGATCCGTCCATAAAATACATATCATAATTCAGGTTCTATGGTTTAATATATAGTGAAGCAAGGAAATATTTTCTGGAGTGAGTGTTGTAATCTAGAGAACACCCCACCATGAAATCTGATGTAATAAAACATACTTTGTTCCATGGAATCAGACCAGTGGGAACTGCTTATGGATTCATCACAGGCCCAATAACATCCAACCATCTGTGAGAGGCTACAATGAATTCAGCTTTGCATGAAAACCTTCAATTATATTAATAATATTGCCATACTCGATATCTTTCATACCTTCTTTCAATTAAGCATTGTAAGGTTGACCTCATTGGTCCTTAAGTCCATAGTGGCAAAGGATGGCACTATAACTATGACGTAGTATGAGACTGTGACTGTAAGTGACACTTGATTTGACAAATGGCTTCCACAGACACGTCAGCAGAAGGAAAGGACGTCCTCCTCTTGCCTGGTAGTAGCGGTTCTTCTGGGTGAAGAGGAGGAAGCGGGTGCCGATGGCCTCGGGCTGCCAGGGCAGGACCGCGGCCGGTCTCTGGGCGGTGCCCCCCCAGGGAGGCAGGTTAGCAAAGCAGCCCAGGTCTTTGAAGCAGACCTCGGACGCTGCAGACACGGGACCACACACAACACTGAGAGAAGCGCTCACTCTCCTATACGTGAACGTCACCGTGGCGCCCAGGCAGTACAACATACACTACCGTTCAAAAGTTTAGGGTCACTTCGAAATGTCCTTATTTTTCAAAGAAAAGCGCAGTTCTTTTCAATGAAGATAACATTAAATTAATCAGAAATACACTCTTTACATAGTTAATGTGGTAAATGATTATACTCTGGCTTCTAATGAAATATCTTCATAGGTGTGTAGAGGCCCATCTCCAGTGTTTTAATGGTACATTGTGTTATCGCCTTAGAAGACCAACAGAGGGGTAGAAAAACGCTTGAAAACCCTTTTTATGTTAGCGCAGCTGAAAACAGTTATGCAGGTGAGAGAAGATGTAAAACTGGCCTTCCTTTGAGCGACAAGTTTGAAGAAATAAATTAATATTTCAAATTAAAATCATTATTTCTAACATTTTTAATGTCTTGACTTTATTTTATATTCATTTGATGAATAAAAGTGTGAGTTTTCATGGAAAAACACAAAATTGTCTGGGTGACCCTCAAACTTTTGAACGGTAGTGTATATAATTTATAAGCTGGAAAACGTGCTGCACGCAGAGAGAAAATAAGTTTTCAGGCGGCAGTGAGCTGATCCCAGCTGTCAGAATGGTTTGTACTGACTATATAGAGTGTGAACAACAATATCAGACATTCTTTCTGTTCATATCAAAGCTTTTCGAGGAGAAATATGCCAAATATATGCCCGACTGAACATCCAAAAGTCATGATAATAAAGATGACACCCATAAAGGACATGGGATGAATATTTCACGCAGTGTAAACACCGTGTAGCTTGAAGAAGAACAAGCGGGCATACATTTAGTCATACTGCCAGACAAAGTAAAGCTTAAAGAGAAAGAGAGGGGAAACCCGTGGAACTCAACTCACCATACGCCGTGCCGGCGAGGAAGCAAAGCAGAATCCACAAGTGTGCCATCTGTGGATTGTCATGAGAAAGTTTTGGTTGTAAAGAAGTGGAACAAAGACGTGAACGAGGACCGTGCCGCGTACTCACCATGAGTTCCAGACAAGAAGCTGGTGGAGCGCCTGAACGCACCACTACTTAAACCCCGGCCAAGAGGCCGCTCTGCCACGTCGGGGGTGGGAAACACGCAGGTGGCACACCGTTGGAAGAGACGGTCAACAAGAGGTCGAGGAGAGGTCATTCACAGTACATACTCCTTCCTTCATGTGCGGTTCACATGTTGAACACGTGAAAGCCAGTAGATCTGGAGAAACACATTTCATGGGGCGGAATTTTCATAATGGCAGGAAAGATTGTATATGAGCAGCTGTTAGATGATCTTTAGTGGCTTTATTGACACAGATTAGTTTAGGAGCGCTGAATGTTCAGCACCACGATAAAGAAATAGGACTTGTTGCAACCCGTTGGCCTCGTCTTATCTTTACAGTAAAGTCACTCTGCCACACACACACACACATACACACACACTGTACATATCTGAATATAGTGAATACACATTATTTTGTTTGTTTGTTTGTGTAGTGTATTTTATTCAGTCAATCAAATCAAATACAATACAATATTACTCTATATAATATACAAAAGAGAAAGACTGAAACGGTATAGGTAGAAACAAAACATGCTTATAAATTCCTATCCTAAATTGAAATAAAAATGAATCAGAAAATTAATATAAAATAAAGAAAAAAACAACAAACTAAATAAAAAACAAAATATATGTATATATACTACCACATACATCTTCCATATAAATAGGTTTTTAATCACATTTATAACTCTCAAGAATTGTTTTATAAATAATTCCCTTGAAAACCAAAAAGGATTATGGCGACATCACATCGTCAAATGGAAATAGTGTAGTAATATTTATGCATCGCACATTCTCTCATACACAACTCCTCATCAAAAGTCGTGTACGAGAAGTGGCAAGAGTTTTGATAGAAACCTATTATTTGGTCAGAGTTTGTAATGATGATGATGTCTGAGTCTCTGACCCCCTAGGACCCAATGAACTACTGGACTGGGTAACAGTCCCCTAGCTAGAGTGTATAAGCATTTATGTAATATTTATAACACACTATTATGTAGTTGTAAGTAAATATGTGCATATGTCAGTATTTTATTATGCCAATGGTCGTTTCATCATTTTAACAAACACAGATATAAACACTTGCTTAATAGCTGCTTACAACTAATCATGGCATATTATAAACCATCTATGACCATTTATGCTAAATAGCAGCACTGGAGTAAAGTGTTACCCTGAATGGACGTATTCCTGTCTCTCTGTTTACTGTGTGTCCACTAGATGGCAGTAAAGAGTAAGTAAATGCACCAGAACCCTGCTGCTGACTGTGTGGCTGAACGCTGACTCATCAGATCTGAGCTGTTCTGCGTGAGCTCCACTCAAACAGATTAAAGAATAAACATCTAAATGAGTTCTGTGAGCTTGGACAGTTAAGATATGACCCGGTCAGCCACATCTGTGCCTCTATTTATTGTGCACGTGACATAATGACGCCTAAGTCATCTTCATCCCCCGATGAAGACCATGTAATGCAGTTGAAAGCCTTTTAAAAAGAGGCAATTCATTTATTGGCATCATGTACGATAGAAAAGTTGTTCCTCATGAAAATCCATAACCAATCAAAATGTATTTCAAACACTCAGCACACTCAGCAGCACAAATGAAGTGCAGCAATGAAATACTCACATTTAAAAACATATTTCTTTCTTAATATTTCTATTTGGCAATGAGATAGAGGAATATTTGCAGAAAAATAATTGTACAAAAATGTGTTTTGTGTTGATTTTTTCAGACGTTCGTGGATTTCGCTATCGTGTCATTTATTGTTTTGTAGCATCGTCTGCCAGAAGACCGGCAGCTCAGAAACACACCGCGGTCAGATTGGGTAAACAGACCGACGGGGGCCAATCCTTGCCAGATGATGCAGTAAGAGTGTTGAGGTTTTCTCTGTGAAGTGTGTTGGGAGTTGGACCTGGGTTAATCCCATGTGAAAACAGCCCTGCATGCACTCTGCTCTCCTGGGCTCCTGGATAAATACCGGCCAATTAGAGGTGTCTGGGAGAGGTTTTAGACAAGAGCTGTAGCTACAGATGGTGTGTGTGTGTGTGTGTGTGTGTGTGAGTGTGTGTGTGTGTTACGTTTCTGCTCTCTTCTTTTTCATTCTGTGTGGATTTATCACATAAGTCACAACATGAAAACACATAAATAGGCTTTTATTGCACATAAAACCATAAAACATAATACTTGAGCAACCACAACGACACCCTGTGGCTCAACCCCCGGTTTCAGCCTGTTAGCTCAGTCAGCACTGTTGCCGTTTGTTAGCGTTGTTAGCCCCGTTAGCTGCTAGCCCCATTAGCTGCTCGTCCTGTTAGCTGTTAACCCCGTTAGCTGTTAGCCCCTTTAGCTGCTAGCACTGTTAACTGTTAGCCCCGTTAGCTGCTAGACCCATTAGCTGTTAACACCGTTAGCTTTTAGCCTCGTTATTTGTTAACCCTGTTAGCTACTACACCCATTAGCTGCTAGCCCTGTTAGATGTTAACCTTGTTAGCTGTTAGCCCCGTTAGCTTCTAGCCCCGTTAGCTGCTAGTCCTGTTAGATGTTACCCTCGTTAACTGAGAATGAACGAGAATGAACTGATTAGAACTAAGAGGTCAAAGGTCACTGTGACTCAAGAATATATTCATGTCGGCCTGTCGTAGCAGCTATTTTATTTGTTTTCTATCAATAATACATATTCCAATGATCAGCATCACATTTATATTTGTATGTTTATTTTACTGCTTTAAAAAACAAACAAAAACACATTTCTTTTCTTTTTTTAAACCAGCTGAGCTAAATCAATATTTCAATGCTCACAAAAAATAAAATGTTGCCCCTCGAGCTCAAGTAACCTGGTTGGAAATTCCGTGATGAAGATTAAAAATAATCTTTAATTCATGTTTTTTTTAACCTAAAATGACCATATTTGTAGTTTATTTAAAGAGCTGCATCTCCAGTAATAACTTCCAGGTTTGAGTCTGAGAGCCACAGACAGCGTGGGAAAGTCAGAGAGGATTAAGAGGCTTACTCACATATTGTTGGTTTGTGTTCGTGATATTTTAAGACAATTGGTAAAAATATAGAATAACATCGTCCTTACATTGAACGTTTCTATCAGATTATGACATCAAGATTAAATAAATCGATCAAAATGACCCTAAAATATGATTTCATTGCTTTTCTCACATGTATAAATACAAACCAGTCTGTTTACTTACCTGCATGCGGACTCTCAAACAGAACTCGGATCTGCGTGCGTGGCATGCATGTCGGTGTCCACTATTAGGATGATGGGCGAGTTCTAAGGCAAACAGGAAATTACATGCAAGACGGCACAAGCTGGAGGGGCCGGGGAAGAGGACAGGAAAGCTTGTTAGGTTGGGTCTGCGCTGCAGCGGCTTACTGTAGGAATGTTAATCCTCCTAATGTATTACAGTTGGAGGAAGAGCAGGACCACAGGCTGAACCGGGCCTTCGGGGCAGACAGAGGAGGAGGAAGAGGAGGAGGAGGAGGGAGTACAAGTGGAACAGAAGATGAGACGGTAAGGGAGAGATGAAGAAGTACACAATGGAGACAATTGGAAGTGTGGTTACTGATTGTCACAATGTGATACACATATCACCTCAGGCCCACCAGACTCCTGTGTGTGTGTGTGTGTGTGTGTGTGTGTGTGTGTGTGTGTGTATTTTCTGCCACCTGGGATATGAACCATACCTTTTCACAAATCCCTAAAACAGCACTGAGCTTAAGCACCTTTTGAAAGACTTGGGGTCCTGTTTCACTGCAGCCTAAGTTAGGATTTGATTGGTCTTTTTCAGTGTGTGTGTGTGTGTGTGTGTGTGTGTGTGTGTGTGTCCTCACGTTGACTGCATTAGCTGCAGACGCCTATGTTGCTTCGTTGGTGTATCATACTGATACAAGTCATTTAAATAGCAGGTATGTTTAAAAGGCAAGTGCACTCAAAATACAAATATTGTTCTTTTAAAGTACTTATACATATTACCAATACAATGGAGCTGGAACTTTGGAAATCACCATTTTTATCATAATTTTTTGTCCGGTGCTAATTTCCATCCCTGAATCAAAGTGGGGAGAAGAAGCAGAGCAACAAACCGCCTCTTCTGAACATCTCTAAATACTCTCGCCGCAGCTCGATCGTTCACTCCGAGTCCAAAAGAGAATCGTGACAATGCCCTTTTGTGTTTTTAGGAAGTTGTGTTGGAACTGAACACCGATGAATGTGAACAGCTGGAGCGGGTCACCAGGTTTAAAAAAAAAAAAAAGGAAAACCACATCCGGACTCTAGTGGCTTCGTTCACACAAAGAGATGAAGCTGAAATGAATCTTCTCATCTCACACTTGTAAAAGAAAAAATTAAATGTCTCAATATGTTGAACTATTGCACAGAGGAGAAATAAACAGTGATGATTGCCAAAATATTATATTTATTGTTATTCTAAAAAATAATCTACAAAGCTCCCTGGGACCATTTTTTTGTGGTAAAAGTGGCTTCCTTAGAACACGTGTATCCACGGCAACAGCACACCGCTTCTGTTGAATCTTTATCAATGCACAAAGTTCAAATCACAGGCTTCGCTCCAAAAGTTTTAGATCTCATTCACGATCGCTCGTCTTTTTGCAGTTTGTCTGCGTGTGTCTTCTGTTCTGCTGCTCATAAAAATGAAAAAAGACAGAAGGCTTTTGTTCCGGATCAAACCCCAAAACAAGGCGTGCTCCTTATTTCCCGTACAGGTGTGCCACCTCTGGCTGTGCGCCGCGGGGCAGGCTCCATTGTCGAGCCGCTCACACCTGCTGTGAGTTGAAGGCCTTTGTGTAAACACAGTTCAACTGATGCACCGGACCCACGGAGAGGAGCGCTGCTAACCGAGCATCAGGGTCATTATGGTTTTATTAGAACCGGATCTCTTTATGTCCTGAACAAAGTTAAATAATTATCCATTTCATACAGCGTTCTAAAATAAAAACACCTGTGATGTATGAAGGCTGTCTGGGAGAAGTAGTGGTGCTGTGATGAAGGCTTTGGGTTTAGGGGTGGTGCTGACGGGGTTGTTTACAGCCAACACTTCAATTAAGAATAAGAAAGGTCAACTCATTTTTGGTTTTCAAAACGATTATTTTTAAAACAATTTTTGAGGGTTATAAGTGTGATTAAAATGTATGTATATGGAAGACGTATGTGAATATATGTATATATATATATATGTATATATATATGTATATATATTATTTTTTATTTTCTTTATTTTTTAAATCTATTTTATATAATTCTTCTGATTTATTTGATTATAATAATTTAGGATAGGAATATGTAAGAAGGTTTTGCTTCTACCTATAACTTTTCTGTCTTTCTGTTTTGTATATTTTATAGAATAATATTGAATATTGTATTGCAATAATTGACTGAATAAAATACACAACAACAACAATTATTATTTTACTATTTTTATCCGTACATTTTTATCCATGTGAATTTGTTTTATCTTGTACTTGTCCATCTCTGTTGTTTGCTGCGACTGGGGAGATGTCGTTGTTTAACAACAATGACATAAAAAAAACCTCTTTATCTTTATCTTAAATGTATAATATCAAGTATCAAGTCATGATGCCACGAAGGCTTATAACCATGAGTTCATATGTTGTTGTCATGTTGGGACATTTTTTCACACAAGAAAAAGAAAGTCTCTTTTGTCCTCTCCTGGTCCAACCGTCTCTTATGATGGAGCTCCATTTTTCACTACAGGAAAACACCTGTGATGAACATCCATATAGTGGCGTTTTAAAAAAGATTCTTACAAAAATCAGATATGTATCCCGCTTTAAATAGACGGATCAAACTGCCTATTATCACCAAAGTCACTTTAGTTTAGTTAATAACTTTGAAACGCGTGTATCAGCCAGCTCTATTGTTTCTAATCCTCTACCAGGAACACACATTAAGACACGGGTTCCTCTGAATTGCTCCGTCACCACATCTTCAACAGTAATTACCGAGGCGGCGTCTTGTGGAGGAGCCCTCATTACATTTATCACATTCCTCTCTTTCATTTAGCCCGCTGCCATCTGAGAGGATAATCTACCGTATCAATGAGGAATAATGAAATGCAAATAGACTGCACCTCCTCAAATTAGAACCAGGTGCTTTAGGCAACGATGGCATGTATGGGCACAGGTGACCCCTTTGGATCGGAAACACCTCGTAGTTCTGATCGGCATTTATATGCAGTGGGTACGGAAAGTATTCAGACCCCTTTACATTTTCCCTCTTTGTTTCAATGCAGCCATTTGCTAAAAATCAAAAAGGTTCATTTTATTTCTCATTAATGTATCCTGGAAGAAAAGCTCCTCCAGAGTGCTCTGGACCTCAGACTGGGCCGAAGGTTCACCTTCCAACGAGACGATGACCCGAAGCACACAGCTAACATAACAAAGGAGTGGCGTGGGAACAACTCTGTGACCATTCTGGACCCGCCCAGCCAGAACCCTGACCTAAACCTGATGGAGCATCTCTGGAGAGACCTGCAAATGGCTGTCCACCAACGTTCAGCATCCAACCTGACGCAACTGGAGAGGATCTGCAGGGAAGAATGTCCGAGGATCCCCAAATCCAGGTGTGAACAACTAGTTGCATTATCAGAAGACTCCTGGCTGTACGAGCTCAACAATGAGCAAAGGCTCTGAATACGTAGGACCAGGTGATATTTCAATTCATCTTTTTTAATAAATCTGCTTTTTCGGTCAAGATAGGGGGCAGAGTGTACATTCAGGAGGAATAAAATTAACGTTTTTTATTTTAGCAAATGGCTGCAATGAAACAAAGAGTGGACATTTTAAACCCCAAGCTGTATGTGTTACGCTGATCTGATGTTGTAAGAATTGAGATTTCATGTTAATAAAGCTTGCAAGTATTCATACTACATATCATCCAATATAACACATATTCCAGGTGTTTGTATTCCTTTTTGAAAAAGAGAGTAAAGAAGAAAAGAAGTAGACTAATTCCTGACATATACGGTCCAATTATAACCCTTTTGTGTCCTATAGCACCGTATGTCCCCACCTCTCCTCCTGTTCTTTTGTCTTTGCCTCCTCTCTATTCTCTATTCTCTATTCTCGGAGGTAATCGTTAGAACTTTCCTGGCGCTCTCTCCTCGCTTGCTGTAGTTTTGCACTGTGAGTAAACATCAGGGACCGGCGTACGTCTCCCCTCCGGTGGAGTATTGATTCCTCGGTGTGATGTGGCGGTGCAGAGCACACACTGTGACCGCTCCACTCCACGGAGCAGAGCAGGTTGGGTCCTCCAGGAGAGGCTGAGGATCAGCTTCAGTCTCTCTCTCTCTCTCTCTCTCGCACACTGCTACTCAATTCAATGAGATAGGTTTTATTGGCGTGGATGTTGCAACAACAATATTGCCAAAGAACCAAGGCAATATAGCAACACAACAAATATACAATGGAGCCGAGCCGGTCCAACAGCCTTCGTCCTGTTTCTGTATATTTATCACATTTCAGGAGGAAGTTGATCCGTCTCCTCCTCGCCTGTCGAATAGTGAACACATCGCCTCTTTTCTTTTGGTTCTTTGGTTTCTTTTCGATTACTAATTGGTCACAGAGCCGGTGACTGGGCAGGATCTGTGTGTCTGTCTGTCTGTCTGTGAGTCTATCTGTCCCTCCGTCTGTTCATCTGATAGATATAGTTGAGTATCGTCTGCATAACAATGAACGTTTATGGAGTGTTTCCTGATAATATTGGCCAAAGGAATCATATATAAGGTAAATAAAAGTGGTCCAAGCACAGAACCCTGTGGAACTCCGTGACTAACGTTGGTGGTCATCGAGGCTTCATCGTCTACAAACACAAACTGAGATCGATCTGATAAATAGGATTTAAACCAACTTAGTGCAGAGCCTTTAATACTAATCGACTGATCCAGTCTCAGAAATAGGATGTCATGGTCAATGGTGTCGAATGTAGCACTAAGGTCTAACAAGACCAGTACAGAGATGAGTCATTTATCAACACTAAGCTTTTTTAGGAAATAATAAAAACAGCTTTTCTTTAATCTAAATTGTATTCCAAGGCCACCCTACTACACCTTATTATCATGAGTACACAATGCCACTCATTGGAGCGTGCTGTTTCTGCTGTGTACGAGAAATCACCATACTTAGTCGCACATGAGCAGGACGGATATGGATTTAACTGCCAAATCTCTCCTTGTGTTTGCGTGTCAGCGAAGTCAGACGGCACTGAAATGGATATGTGCAGAGAGTGAGAAACAGGAATGAGAAAAAATAAGTTTACATTAAACAAATTACAACTCGCGACTTTCTTTAATTTGATTTAAATAACGAGTTGTCAAGTTTTCTAGTTCTCAACCAGAAGAATGACGGAGAGAGCTTAGAGACCGCAGTGGCAATGTCATGCTTTCTTAGAAATATAACTGTGTGGTTATTAAGTAATTAAAGTGATAAATAGAGGCAATTATAAGGCCTTTTTTTTTAAATTTACATTTCTAAATGTTCATGAAAATGCTTTCGGCCCGTCTTATGGTGACGACGTCACGGTGAGGACCGAAGGAACGGACGGAGGCCTGACAGCTTCTTCTTGCTCTGTCGCTGGGGTCAGGGTCACAGGTGTATGGCTCAAACTTCACCATTTATCACCTTTGGAATGATGATCTGTGATCTGAAGGTGCAGCGAGCGGCGATAGAGCAGATCGATAAGATGGCCTCCTGCTGACTCAGGTGTTTTTACAAATAGATTTAAAGAGTTGGAGGTAGGGTCATCTGGTTGTAGATGTTTTCTTTGACGGAGGTGTGTGCACCTGTGTGAACGGGGTTATGATGACTTGAGTCTGAGTTTTGGTTTTATTCATGCTGTGATCTGAAACAATATCTTTCTTTTTTATTATATTATTATTATATGTCACTGTTTTATGTTGTATAGTCTGAAACTCTGAAGCATTTCCTGGTTGAATAAAATTTAAAATAAAATAAAATAAATAACGGTAACATGTTGTACATTAAATACTCATTGTATGGTTTGTAGTCTTTCTCACATTTATAATAGCGTTGTAAATCTGCAGCTCTTTTATGATATTGTGAAACATTGAGGAACTTTATTCTGTTGCCTCTTTACTCCACTTTAAAAAACAAGTGGGTCGCCCCTCCGTGTTTGAAGGTCAAGCTGGTCCACTTAGCTCCCCCTAGAGGCCTGGAGAGCGTTGGTTGCGCTGACTGTTCCCTCTGTGTCGGGGGTTTGAGTGTTTCTGACTGTTTTCTGTTGATGAGTTTGTTTTAGCTTTCTGCAGAAAATTGTTTTTCATGTTTTTCAATTCAATTCAGATTATTTTCCACAACCCATTCTCGAAAATGTGCTTTACAATCTGTCCACATAGACATCCCTGTCTCAGGAAAAACTCCTATGTATTTGTTTTTTGGATTGCCGTGTGGATTTTAAAAATATTGCAGCATGTTTCTCCTCATGGAAAATGTTTTAGGCCGTTTGGAGGCTACAAATTCCAATAAACTCTGAGGAATATTACAGAGACTTTTGGAAAATAGCTTGTAAGTGGACTTTGAGTGAGGATATTCCATGAAGACAATGTATTTGGAAGCTGCATGTTATTCAAACAAAACTTTCCACCATACAATTTCTTGGCCTTACAATTTAACGTGGAGCTGGTAAATGTGTTATTAGATTTCTCTGAAGCTGATAAAAGCCAAGAAATAAACATTAACACGCAATTAATTGTTTGTTTAAATTTTATATTTGATGTGGGAAAAAAAAAAGTTTGACCTTTAAAACTCACATTTGAAAACGATAATTTGTTTTGCTAATACGTTTTTAATACACTTTATTACTGCATACAAACTTTAATAACAATTATTTAAAGGGACTTTTCCATGATCCGTAGTTATTCTACTTTAAACTGAAGTATTAAGTGCCCTCCGCGTTGAGACATTTCCACCCTCGTGACGAGATATCGCAATGTGATTTAAAATGTGTCCGTAGGAGTTTACCTTGGAATTGGCGTAAAGGAACAACAGCAGAAATGTCAGAGCCGTAAACAGTTGCAGGGGATGATGGGGGATTGATGGGCTGCTAACCCCTCGTTTGTGACTCTGCCGGGACGCCTCACTCTTGAGGACCTTATGTCATCCTGGCACTGCTTCAGACTCGGCCTGTGTGAATTCCTGCTGCGTTACCGGATAGCCTGTGGTTAGCGCTCGGAGTGTAGGTCAAACATATCGGTGAGCGGCCATCAGGAACATCTATATCTCCCCCGCCTCGCTCCCTCCAGCCTACTTTTTCTCTTTCAGGTTGCCATGGAAGTGAATCAGGGTTTCCATGGCGTCATGCGCCCATTGTTGCGAGAGCATTGTGCATTTGGCCTAATATTAGATATGAAAAGACGCATTCTGTCCAAGTCCTTTTGTAGTTGATAAAAACGGATTCTTTAATTGGTTCTTTAATGAGACAAAGCAGGCTACACCAGGAAAAAAAAGCTTGTTTTTTGTTATGACAACTGCACTCTTACATACATTTTTACAGTCATGGACTCCCTTTGTAAAACACCACACAAATCTATATAATCAATGGCTTTTCAGAGTTTTACGTGACAAATCTGATATTCTGTATGTGTTCTTGTTTGCTTTAAAGGTTGCGGTCAGGACTCTTCTTGCCCAGCCAAGCTGACCTTTGACCTACGACCTTCCGAGGGGAGAAGAATTCACAACAAAGTTTAAAGTTCCTGGGCCAAAGGATGTGCTCACGGGACATAAACCTAGGGCCTTTGCTTGTTGAAAAAAAACATGCTTTTCTCATCTTTAAAGTACGTTTTCATATATTTTTTTGTCACATACAAAACAAAAAAAAGTCAGTTATATACATCCTCCATTTCTCCCGCATTGCAACCACAGGTCCCTTTTCCTGCAACGGCAGCAAAGATCGCGTTTGATGATTTTTTTTGTGTGTGTGTGGGGGGGGGGGGGGGGGGGGTCGAGATATCGACCACCAGTCCAGTCGAAGCATCCCGTGTGTTGGTTTTTTTCGTACTCTCGGTTTCTACGTTTTACTCTAATCATGCAGTTCAAAAGAAGGAAACAAAAGTGACAATGGTTATAATCTTTTAGAAATCCTTTGACGCGGTTGGTCAGTTCAGCGACAAAGTCTCACAAACTGGAAACAATTCTCTTGAAACGCGGTGGTCCATCTGGGCGTGTCCGTTGGTTGTGTCGGTTCCGACGATCGCTCTCGTGGCGTAGCGTCAAAACGAGATGTTGAGAGATGAGCTGAGGAGATGTGACGTAGCGGTGGGGTAGTGGGGTAGTAGTAAGGGACTTACAGCTGGTCAGTCGGGGTCAGGGGTCGTCGTCGTCGAAGCTTCTTCTTCATACCGGCCGGTCAACAGCGTATTGGCAGGGGTTCAGGTTGGACACGGGGTTCTGCACGGCCGGGTAAGCGAAGTTGGTGTGCTGCTTGGCCTTGAGCCGCAGGCTGGCCAGGCTGGAGTTGCAGGTGTCTCTGTACATGTAGGGACTGCCCGTGGTGGCGTAGGGGCACGTGGCCGCGGTCACCGCTACCGAGTTGAGCGCCGCCGGGCCGTTGAGGTTGTTGAGGTTGCCCAGGTTGCTGAGCCCCGAGGTGGGAACCCCGGCCACCGCTGAGGGCACCATGCTCGAGGCCATGTTCATGGAGGGGATGGAGCTCGGGGGGGAGAACATGGGCTGGGATGACAGGGGGCTCACGTTCATGGAGTTGAAGAAGGGGAAGCTCTTGGCGGAGAGCGGGCTGCTCGCCAGGCTCTTGGTGGCCCAGTTGTTGTAGGAGTAGCCCGTGTACATGTCATCGTAGGGCTGCATGAGTCCATTGAACTGGGCACCAAAGCCGTTTTTGCATAACTCTGCCTGCTGGTTCCTCTCCCGCTTCCTCCACTTAGCACGGCGGTTCTTGAACCATACCTGCGGAAGGTAAAAGGAGAAATTAATTTCGGTCTATGCAGTCCATTTGTTGAGCTATCTTTGAACCCTGATGCTTCCCTTGAAGCGAGAGAGATAAGAAACATGATACCATATGTAAAGACGAAGAAAAGCATCTTTAGATGTCTTTTAATAGAAGTTGAAAACTCTTCGGCTGCTTCATCAGGACTGTGTAGGTGTGTTTTAGGAGTCTTTTTCATACTAAGCCCCGCCCACCTCCAACCAGGGAAGAAGTGCTGATGAAATAAGCAAAACGATAAATGTTTCTCAAAGTAAGAAGCATATTTTTTCAGGTGTTTTCAGGGCCTTAAAAGTTTAAAGCCACTTTAAACGCAAAAACTCTCTCCAAGCCCTTTTTGTAGTTTTTAATTTGTCAAATGTATGTTGTCTAAATGTTCTGTGTTGTTGTTAACTGTTGACTGTTTGCAATTAAAGTTATAACTTTATCACTTTATTACTATTATTTCGGTATTTTCGATTTTCTGTATGTTCAACATTGGAAAATTGACAATAAAGATAACTTTGAAATGTATATGTAATGTAAAAAAATAAACAAAAAGAACATTCTCCTGATTGAGTATTGGGTATTTATTTGAATATAAGTTCACACATAATATATATATATAAATGCATCTGCAGTGCATCACAGCAGAAGAGGTTAAACTGTAGCTGTGGAGACGCGTTACACTATTCATGGAATATGAGTATAAAGTTGATAAGTTATAATAAAATCTGAGACCTGCTAACAGTTATTTAGTAATACTTGACTTGGTGAAATAATTTATCATTATTATTATTCTCATTATGTATTCAGAGCATCACCTATAATAAAGACAAATGTTATTTTTGCAAACAAGAACAGAATAGAGTAACTGAGGAAGTTATTTTCAAATGTCTTTTTCCTTAACTACCAGAAAGTGTCGGGAGTCAATAAAGTCTCATTCTAAAACACATCTGGAGTATCCTAACCCTTTTCAAATACTTGCAGTAATACTGTGTGCATATGTATCCAGAATCTTTGAAAGACATAATGATCCCAGAAAGTAAGTTGAAATTTATCATCAAACAGTCATATTAGGCACGGCTTATTAAAACTAATTATTGACTTATTTGAATAGTGAGATCCCAATGAAAGAAATGTCAGGGAAGGGCAATCTTCACATTTGTCATTTTATGGTCCTATATTTGGAGGATATGAATTGGATTAAAGCTTTAGTGGAAAATCTAAATTGGGGGATTTTAGGAATGAAAACGGTGCCAAGTTCCCCTTTGTGTAAAGTTGTGGACAAACTTTTGCTTTACGATTTACGATCAAATGTGTTTTCTCTAAAATCCTTATAAAACCTGAACGGCCTTCCCCGCGTCGATGCTCGGCCGTGTCTCGGCTCAGCCGTGTCTCGGCTCCCTTGGCATA
This sequence comes from Liparis tanakae, assembly GCA_036178185.1. NCBI lineage: Eukaryota > Metazoa > Chordata > Actinopteri > Perciformes > Liparidae > Liparis > Liparis tanakae. The sequence continues at coordinate 19,816,356 of CM070100.1, forward strand.
CGTGCGGCGAATCATCCGACCCCCTGTTATTATAGTAACAGAATGCTGTTGACCATTCATATGACTATAAAGTGCATGACAGACTTTTCCATCGCCCTGAGTGACAGCGGGGGAAACCCCACGCCAGAGGACAGGAGCTACCCAATCTTTAGCGTGACTCGGAGGCAATGCTGTCAGACGGTCTGTGAAGAGGCTGAATGTCAAGGTCATTCAGCGGAGACGCATTTATATATACGTCTTCTGTCAAATGGTCGAACGATGACTCGATGCCAAGGAGATGAAAATACTTTCTGTAAATAAATAAAAAAACACGTTCAAGTCAAGTCAAGCAATCAAAGACCTCCACTGAGGGGGTGTCGGATGTATATTTGACGTCCATGGATCGGAAAATAGAAATTCTGAAAGGCACACGCTGATCTGAATTGCGTTATTAATGGAGGAATATATCTCTCTTGGTGACGTCAGCGTAGAGGCTAATGCTACAATAAATCAATATCTATTTACGCCCGTGATATCAGTTCTGTCTCTGTTGGAATAGTTTGTGATTTAAACGTTCCTCTGATCCTGTCTCCCGCGACGACTCAACGAAAAACGGGTCGAAAAATACTTTACTTAACATTAGCATGTTAATAGCTATTAGCGTGTTAGCGTGTTGACACAGAGCTGGAGACCAGAGCACACATAGCACGCGAGCTAGCGATGATATTGATGACAATGCATCAAGTGAAGTTGTATCTAGTCCCAGATCACGAAAGGTCTCGACGATCCGTAAAGGGTCGGACACCGTCGCTCACCCCCCGCCTCCCCGAGGCGCTCCTACCACCGCGATGATTAACAGTGAGTGAAGTATTTTGGGCATGTGTCGGGGTTAGAAGAGCCTCTGATAGACATCCGCGACAAGACCATGTGGAGACTGTTGTCCTTTCAAAACAACAACCCACAGCGTGCGCTATGTGACCTTTCATCCAGCCAACATTAATCTGATCCATTACTTGTGAGGCGGGCCGGAGGTCGTATTGTCGCCCGTCAGAATGCCTGTGCTCTCGCTCCATTTAGCCACAATGACCAAACCCCTGGGCGTGGGCAACCTCTGCTGCCCCTTTGGCATTTAGGTTGTGTGTGTGAACTGAAGAACTAAAAGAAGGGAATCCTACCCAAACGGTATTTTCTAACCATTTAGGTTTAATGTATATTCTCCTGCGGTTACATCAAACAATGTGGTAGTGAAACAGTGTAGAAGTGAAACAATGTAATAGTGTAACAGTGTAGTAGTTAAACAATGTGGTAGTGTAACAATGTAGTAGTGTAACAATGTGGTAGTGAAACAATGTAGAAGTGAAACAATGTAATAGTGTAACAGTGTAGTAGTTAAACAATGTGGTAGTGTAACAATGTAGTAGTGTAACAATGTGGTAGTGAAACAATGTAGTAGTGAGACAATGTAGTAGTGAAACAATGTAATAGTGGAACAATGTGGTAGTGAAATAATGTGATAGTGAAATAATGTAGAAGTGAAAAAATGTGGTAGTGAAATAATGTGGTAGTGAAATAATGTGATAGTGAAATAATGTGGTAGTGAAAAATGTAGAAGTGAAACAATGTAGAAGTGAAATAATGTGGTAGTGAAATAATGTGGTAGTGAAATAATGTGGTAGTGAAATAATGTGGTAGTGAAATAATGTGGAAGTGAAATAATGTGGTAGTGAAATAATGTGGTAGTGAAATAATGTGGAAGTGAAATAATGTGGAAGTGAAATAATGTGATAGTGAAATAATGTGGTAGTGAAACAATGTAGAAGTGAAATAATGTGGTAGTGAAATAATGTGATAGTGAAATAATGTGGTAGTGAAACAATGTAGAAGTGAAATAATGTGGTAGTGAAATAATGTGGTAGTGAAATAATGTGATAGTGAAATAATGTAGTAGTGAAACAATGTGATAGTGAGCCAATGTGCTGGTAAGTCAATGTGCTGGTGAGACATTGTACAACCTAAACTAATGAGGGATCTGTTTGGAGCTCAGCGGAGGCTCTAGAGATCTAAACCATTTAACATTTTTTTATTTGTGTCACCTTCGGAGGAAACTTCATCACGTCTCCAAAATACTGTATATTTTATTTTGCTCGTGGCCGCTCACCCTGACCCGGGCCTCGGTGAGGTTGGTCCACACGGCGATCTCCTCCCGCGTGCTCATGTCGGGGTAGCGGTTCCTCTGGAACGTGGCCTCCAGCTCCTGCAGCTGCTGGCTGGTGAAGTGGGTCCTCTGCCGCCGCTGCTTCTTCTTCAGGGAGCTGTCCTCGGCGCTGGACTCGTCCAGCTGGTTCTGGTGGGACTTCTCCGTGTCTGCGGACACACAGAGAGAGGATGATGAGGATTTAAAAAGGTCAAAAAGAGACACTGGGAGGCGGGGCTTAGCGAGGAAGAATGACGTGAAACATCAAACAGAACAATGCATCGCTGGATTATTGAGAGAATGAACACTGAATGTATAATAACACTATTATTAAAAATAATAATAAAAATAATAAATTACCATTTTGTTTTAATTAAAATATAAATTTAGAATTATAACTAAATCTTACAAAGTGCTGTATTAAAAAGTTAATAAAGTATCAACAATAAGAAATGCTAATTATGCAGATTGTCATTTCTCTATAGAGGTATTCTTTATATATATATATTAAATCATTGGATCATAATTGTTGATGTGTATGTGCAGCACTTTAATAACATCGCTGGTTGAGGAGCTTATTGGAAAATCATCTTTAATGTTACACAAAACCACTATTGTTGACAATCATCCTTTGCTGCGTGAACTATAGTTACTATTGCTCATTATATATATGATTTAAAATGTATGAAGCACTTAATTAAAGTACATCACTATATTTAATTCTCATTATTGTGGTATTTAAAACCTTTTAGAAACCGTAGACCCCCCCCCCCCCCCCCCCCCCCCCCGATGAGGTCTGAGGTCTTTATTGCTATAAAAATCAAGCAAATATATATAAAATATATTAAAGTTGCACATCAAATTAAACAACCAAGCCTGAGCTAAAGGAATCAGTCCAAAATAACTCTCACAAAAAATTCAAATAATCATAAATATATGATTAGCATGATTCGGCCCACTCGGCAGGTTTCCGGACCCTGCGACCGTTAGCTGGGTGCTATCAGATAAAAGCCTGACAGCAAAAAGCTCGACCATTCCACACTGATTACACACATATCTTCCAAATCCCTCCAAATGAAAGCATCGGTAAGATATGAGACGAAGAACATAAAGAGATGAATCGCTTTATCCTTTCACAATCAGCTAATTCTTTTTGCACATGTCGATTAGGACAACCGAAATGCATTTCCCCGGTAAACTCAGACTGATGTGTGTTCCTCCTCTGCCCCATGCCTCATGCAGCTCCTCCTGGACATGCAAAGGGAACATGTGACATGTAGTTACTGTCAGCCCATTGTATTTTACATTTCCCAAATGACGACGCCTTTCAGGACTCTATTGGCTCCCAGGCTGTCGCTCTAGTCTTGGTTCATAGTCCTGGATTCTACTGGCGTTTGCAAAGAGTTGTTGTGTTCTGATATTGACCAATCCCCCGCTGAGTTAGAGCCGTGCATACTGTTTTATGATTTTTTTTAAAATCCTGTATTTGGATGTATTGAAAACCATGAAACATACGAGTGAAATATAAGGTTTGGGACATGAGACCTGGCCTGAACTCTCTGTACTAAAACCTCTCTAACTTTGTGCTGCTTCACTTTTTTAAAGTCAAACTTCGCAGAGTGAATGTTCACATATTGTACTTTGATGTTGGCAAGGTTTAAACCTTTCAACTGCCTCATTTCAAAGAGATAATCATCCAGAAAGTGCTTTTTTTCCTTCAATTCAGACCTGAAACTTTTTTTAAATGTTGCCGTGTGCCATCTTCATTTAGCAACATATAGATTGATATTTACACATCCGAACAAAAGAAGAAATGTTTAAAAATTTAAAAAACGTATTCAAATGATGCAAATAGCCCGAGTTGTTGCAGAGATACAACCAAATTTGGGTGTGCAATTTTTGAGCAGAATAAAAAGAAATGGTGCTTGGTGCCTAAAAGATTCAATGTTACTGAGTAGATTCTACTCTGTGCCGAAAATAAAATAGTTGAGGTTAGAGCTGTTGTTCCGCAAAGATAAAAGTTAATGAATTTAAAGTTCAGTTCAGTTCAGTTTAATACCAATTAATTAAAATGAACAATATTTAATTTGCAAACTTTTTTTTCTATACATTTCTTGAACTCTTTGTGGTGACCTGGCCTGAGCTTGGAGTAAAAGTCTGTGCAGGTTATGCATTGAACTTAATTAGATGGACATAGATTTTTTCAAAATTAGTAGAAGAATTATTATTTTTTTTTTTAAAACACACTCTTAACATACTGCCATTATATATATATATATATATATATATATATATATATATATATATATATATATATATATATATATATATATATAATGACAATACATGTCACACATACGTCACACATATATATATATATGTATGTCAATATATATACATAAATATATATATATATATATATATATATATATATATATATAGAGAGAGAGAGAGAGAGAGAGAGAGAGAGAGAGAAACAATGTCAAGACAATATATATATATATAAAAATAAAAAAATATACATAAAAATATATATATAAAAATATATACATATAGTCTTGACATTGTTTCTATAGGGGTCGAATCACATGATCTGTTCAACTGACAATAGAGGCGGTTTTACCAGAGGGGGCCAGCATCATGAGGAGATGATGGAGGCAACAACATATTTGCTGCCAAGAAATGACACAGGCCATTATTTTAGGTTCCTCTCTATGGAATCTGTGAAATTAAGTGTTGAGGTTGTAATGTAATGCCTCGCTGGCAAGAAGAAAATCACATGAACACATTTCTAAAGAGTCGGAGGCCTCGGCACAGAGCTCCGGATCACTGGAACCCCGGCGAGTGTAATCGGCAGAATTCTGCCGAGAGAAGCAGATTCACGACCACATTGTGTTCTCATCGTGTGACACATCACATTAACTCTGCCACCTCTCAGCCTGGACGCCATCGGCCCCATCCCGCGCTGAAACCCACGGGTCAGATCAAACCTCATCTGGAAAAAAACCTCCATCCCACCAGCTGGAAAATGAGTCGTATGAAGAGTGCGTCCAGACGCTGCGTTACGCTCACAGATGTGTGTGTAGGGGCAGTGAGTGATTGCATTTGGCCCCCCAGCGCAGGGACCACACATCCATGTTATGTCGGCCAGGGCTTCTTCTCTGCCAGATCTGACTGCCGCAATTCGAGGACCTCACAGAAAGAAGTGAAATTAGTTGGCCGGCTAATCCAGTGGATCAGGCTTTTGTGACTGGGGCAAGTTGGGCTCTGTTTGGCGAGGGCTTAGCTCCCGGAGCAGTTCGAAAATAATCAGCGGGGTTTAAAAAGAGGCTCCACAGGGCCGCCAGCAAAACCAATAAGGGCCCGGGCGGAGGCTGTTATCTGGCGGTAAACTGACACCGGGTAAGCTGTCACTTAAGGCCAAAGTCTATAACACAATACGGAGGAAAAAGGGCAGACCTTTTAAGAGCCGGGCGCTGCCCGACAATGGAAGCAATCTGACTGATAATGTGAAGACACGACTGAGCCGTTCCAGGTCAGCCATTCAGAGCGAGCTTTAATCTGGGAAACGACCGCCGCGGCCTTTTGACATCGGGAAAGAAACGGCAAAATTCAGATTGTAGTGACTGAATTAGAAAGCAGCTGCTGGTGGCTCACACATGCAGGATGCTCCAGGTCAGATCTTTTATTTTTTTTAAAGCAGTCTGACAAGTTTGCTAATCAATGCAATGCATTTTTTTTTTTACAGGAGCTGCACCTTTTATCAAGAGGGAGCTTCTCATAAAGGCCCCCCCCACACACACACACACACACACACACCTCCAGGGAAGAGCTGGATACTGCGCTGGAGGCCGCTCCTCCGGGAACCATGATCAGTGGTGCGTAAAAATTAATGAAAAAATTTGAATGAGCCGTATCTTCCGTAGATCTCTCCCTTCCTCATTCGGGCCATCGTCGTGGCGTTTTCTTTAGCCCCGCCTCTTTCTCATTCATATAAACAGAAAAAGAATAACTCTGGATTCAGCTATATGTGCATGTTCCAACCTGTAGGTGATTTATATAAGGTCTATTCAAGTGTTCAGCTCAACAACAACACAATACTTTTTCTCGAGGTTATTCTGAGGAGAAAAAATCTTTTTGGCGTCACGTGACCGATACATAAACTCCGCCGTTTGACCACAATGTACGATTCCCCTCAAAGTTGTTGTTCCTGCAGGACTTGATGTTTTAATCCATTCCAGATTCAACCTTGTATCTCGTGTTCATAACAAACAGCAACAAAAACATCAAGAAATGTATTTTGATGCGATTACTTTTGAAAACACGTAATTCGAGGCTATAGTGTTCCCTCCGGAACAATACTGGATAATATTTATATATAAGAGTTCATTAAGCAATGCACCAGGACATGACTATTTACTGGAACACATTGATAGTCCATTTGATGTACCTCGCTGAACACATTTTATTGAGAAACATCCTCAAAGGAGTTAAATTAACACACATTAAGTGTCTGAAAACTCAATTTTTTTTATCGTATTATAAGATAAATATGGCATCTCTTTATTGGAAAGGAGTTTAGATTATAAACTCTATCTGGTTATTTTTATTAAAATAAAATATATAGATCTGATTATTAAAACATGTACAATTTTTTCTAATGAAATAACATTTGCATTATAAAAGATAATTTTAGGTCACACCAGATTTTCTAATCTCTTGTGTAAATGTTAGATAAATGCGACTGAGATTTATCTGTCACCCTCTGGGCCTTTTTTTCAGATCATGCAGTTTGTCATTTCGGCCCAATGTGAACGAGTTGGGTTCCACTCGAGAAAAGCTTTAAGATTTAAAAATAATAATAATAAATCCGTCAGTGTGACAGGAGAGAGGCCTCCTGCAGGAGGCGGCTGCAGCAGGAGGCGAGCGAAGCATTTTACGCCACATTTCTTTCCAAAATAGTTTGTGTTTGACAGTTGGTTAGGACTACATTTCAAAGCACACGCCGTTTAGCAATTAGATTGGGTTACACGCTCATAAACACACACACACACACACACACACACACACACACACACACACACACACACACACACAGCCTGACAGACAGACTGACTGACTGACAGGGTAAATAAGTTGTACACTATATTGAGAAGTTATAGAGAGCTCATAAAATATATCCAGGTGATTATTTGACATTGATAACACTTGATCGTATGACATCAGACCAGCTGGAGCACAGACTACATCACGTGTACAGCCAGAGCGGAAGTACAACGCTATATGTCCTCACGTGACCCACGTCAACCTATCCGAGGACGCCTAAACCGCCGATGACCAGAAGCAATAAGAATCCGTCCAATGCTTATTTTTGTCTCATCGTAATCATTCGTGTGTATTTGGTCTCGCTGGTCTGGGACCAGCAGGCCTGACATGTCCTGCTCCTCTGCTGGAGGGGGGATGACGTCACAGACTGCTGGTCGGAGAGTGGATCCGTCTCGCTCCGACTGAAGCGCTCTGGAGAAACAGCTCGTTTGCAATTAATTTTATTATTCAAAGTCCAACCCGTTCGTGTCCTCTCAGGCTCTTCGACCCGGGCCAGACTCCCGGGCCAGACTCCCCGTCGCCGTCCCCCCCCCCCCCCCTCCCCGGGCCGGTGTCCCGTAGCCCGACGGAGGCTCTCCTCCCGGGGCCAGACTAAACTCCCGCAGACCGACGGACGTCGGGCCGTTTACAAGCTGCCCCTGCATAGTTTATAACGGCTTTTCTCTTTATCAGCTGGCTCTGATTAAACTGTGCTCGAGCTCTGAAATGAGAAATAATTGGTGCATTGCGGGACTGCTTGTCTTGTGGTTCCTCGGTGTCACCCAGCAAGCAGAAATAATTACTATCTGTTTGTTCAGCAGCCAATTTGTATCCATAATTTATTGAAGCGATTGTGCAGAAATAAGCAGGCATCTCCCAATATGATGATGATGATTATTATTATTATTATCACTATTAATAATATAATTATTATATTATATAAATATTATTATAATGATTATATTATATATTATTATAATATTATTATAATGATTATGTGTGTTAAATGTTACCATCGTTATTCATATTCTCATTATTATATAATATCTATTTTATATCGCGTGATAAACCGATAACTCCGCGTGTCGGTGCGCGCGCGCGCGGCTCCGTCGCTCTCATTGTTTGGGGCGATGATTTTCTTTAGTGTATAAAACTATGTTTTGCTATGAAGCTGCGTGCGTGTGCGTGCGCGTGCCACAATGCCCGTGACGGGTGTGTGTGTGCCGGTGCTCCGGTGCTCACTGACCGCTGTTGTCCTGGCCTTTACATCCGGGCTCGTGCTGCGGGGTCCCGGAGTCGGAGAGCGACAGCGCCGGGCTGCGGGCCTCGCTGTCCGGCAGCAGGTTAAAATCCATCCCCAGGTTCTGCGGACAGACACACAGACACACGGGCACGCGTCAGGCCTCACCTCCACCGGCCCGGAGACACTTCCAGAGCGCATTCAACACATCGCACGGGTAGTGATCATAATTATATGATGACGTCACGACATTAACAACATCTGTTGTGTTGTCTCTCATATTCAGATCACCTATCATTCTGTAATAGTATCAATAACTTCTCCAGGAAGGTATTCGACGTCAAGCTGATGTGCTCCGTCGTTGTTTCCTTCCTGTAATATTCATTTTTTTCAAAGCAGTTTGTTAATAATCATATTTTCCTGCGGCCATGAATGACCACGTGACCAGTGAGGGAAGAGCGGATGAGGATTTATAGCTGACACTTTCATCAGCATGGACAAGTGCTGTTCTTCTTCTTTTTTAAGTGTAATCTTTGTATTAAAAGTGGGTGTGGCAAAAAAGAATAAACACAAAATACTAAAATTTTAAAAAATTTAAAAATTTAAAAAAGAAATTACGACATCATCCATCATGAAGTTATTACAGTCAGTGCATTTGTTTTTAATTGTTTTCTTTGGTCCCGACCTTTTTTCCAAAGCAGCTTATTATAATAATCATATTTTCCTGCGACCATAAATGACCACGTGGCCAGTGAGCGACGAGCGGAGGGATACTAGCTGACACTTAGTGCTTTTCTTCTGTCTTCTTCTTTTTAAAGTGTAATGTTTGTATTAAAAGGGGGTGTGGCATAAAAAAGAAACCTAAAATACTCAAATAAAATAAATGTTGAGTTGATATTCTAAAAAAGAAAGTGCGACATCATCCATCATGAAGTTATTACAGTTGGTGTGTTTGTTTTTAATTGTTTTCTTTGGTCACAACTGTAATATTCTTCTCCTTTTTTTATCAAAGCAGCTTGTTAATAATCATATATTATCCTGCGGTCATGACCAGTGAGGGAAGAGCGTAGAGATTCTATAGCTGACACTCCCATCAGCATATACAAAGTGCTCTTCTTCTCTCTTCTATTAAAAAAAAGGGTAATATTTGTATTAAAAGGGGGTGTGGCATAAAAAAGAAACACAAAACACTCAAATATTTAAAGAAATCAGTTAATATTCTAAAAAAGAAAAGCGCAACGTCCTCCATCACAAAGTTATTACAGTTACAGTGCATTTGTTTTTAATTGTTTTCTTTGGTCTCGACCAGCAGTCTATTGCCCGAGTAATGTAAATACATAGATTTGGTTGAAGAACTCATCAAGTCCTCCCAAAACACACTCGCCACTCTCCGCACACTCGCTCTCCGTTTGGCCTATTTGGGCAAAATATGAGTGAATTTAAATATCCAGACGCTCCACCAAATGCGCGTTTGCGTGTGTTTGTTTAATTTAGTACGGTGTTCTGTTTCTATTTTTCTCTTTGATCTTTCCACCCACCCTCCCGCCCACACACACACACACACACACACACCCTTCCACCCATCTCTCTGACATAAGCGGCTATAACGAGAGCCGTCCCGAACCCGCTGACTCTATTCTGAGAGCAATAGAGTTATTGCTGCAAAATACACGGTGACACTTCCAAGCCGAATTCTCGCCCACGAGATGGAAATGTCTCTCTCTCTCTCTCTCTCTCTCGATGGAGCCCAGAAATAAACAGCAGGTGGGTTTATTTATCCGAAAGCCAGTCAACACCTTCGACATGTCCGGACTCCGTCCGAGCTGACGAGGGGTTTTCGAGGATGATGATGTGCTCGAGGAGTCGATCGTTATTTAATATTTCACGTGTCGCTCCAATCACGTCTTCTCTGGTCGTCAACGTCCAATCGGAAGTTGAGCGCTGTACGACTTTGTAAAAGAAAGGATGTCAAACTATGAGTTTGGGAAAGAAAGGAGTGACGACTCGGGCCTCCTTCTCCACCCCGGGACTTTGGCGAGTAAAAACCTTCGTCGGTTTGAATCCGTGTCGTGGAAGGATTCCCAAAGGCGATGAACCTGAGACCTGAGATACCATGTTTTTTCCACCAGTCCTTTTCACGTGTGCCATGTTGCACGTGACCTCTAGAAAGGGGGGGGAGTCAGGGCCCGGCGTGGCCACCGGCGACTTTAGTTGAACTAATGAACCAGACTCGCTGTCGCCATTTCAAACAGTCGACATGGCTTCATGTCCCTCGGCGCTCTTTTGAACGTCACGTGTAGATTTAGTTCAACCTGCCGCTCGACTGTAAGAGACACGAGGCCCCCCCCCCCTACACACACACACACACACTCCCGGCGGCCCTTCTTCTCCAATTCCTGGAAACACGCGGGATAATAAAAAGATTTCAGCCGTCATGTTTCATCTCTCTATCGTTCTCCAGGTCGTTCCATCCTGTGCATCCTTCATCTCAGTATAGAGATAATGGCGGCAGTGAGACCCCTCAGGATACACATCAAGGAAGATATATCTTCTCAAAAGAAGACCAAACATCCCTGGCATACTTATATATTTTAAATATAGTCAGTATCTTGCAATAACAAAAGGGGACTTTTTCTACATTACACTTAAAATCGATTCAATTAAAGGAAGCATTTATTTGTTGTCATCTACCAGATATCCAATGACTGCTGGGTAATATGTTGTCCAATGGCAAGTCTCTATTTGACCACGTGACTAGAGCAACTCGCTAGTTGTTCTGTGCAAACAAGGAGCTGAACTCATGAGGCCCACGAGGCCCGTCCTCCCTCCTCCCTCAGCTCACCCGTTCATATCGTTCACTTCTATAATATAATGCTGTTGTTTTAACTGAAGTCCTCTCCAGGGATCGTGAAAACACACAAATGTCCAAACGCAAATACACGAGGACGTGAGCTCATGCAGAGACACCTGGAGACACACGAGGACCACAAAGCTCGACGGTATAAACGATCATTAAAGGCTGAGAGAGATATGAAATGCACTTATTGTAAGTCGCTTTGGATAAAAGCGTCTGCTAAATGACATGTAATGTAATGTAATATGAGAAGATATATAAGGGGAAAGCGCACTTCTTAAAAAGTGAAATTCATCCCAAAAGCCACGACACAGAGCATTGAAACGTCCGCGCATCGCGTCACACACACACACACACACGCACACACACGCGCGCGCGCGCACACACACACACACACACAGGTTATCTGCATGGCATTTGGTTCCCGTCATTCTTCTGGTTCCAAAGACTCAGAAAACGAGCGACGTCATCGCTGCTTTTCTACCCACGACCTGCATATTCCTTGTTCCCACTGACTACCTGTCACATCTGATAGATGGGTATAGGTCTTCTCCTTCTTCTTCTTCTTCCTCTTCTTCTTCTTTTTCTTCTTCGTCTGCCCTCTCCAACCACGCCTCGGCCCTTCGTGCGCGTCCCCGCCCCATAACGCATCAAGTGGCCGCCACCCCCCAACAAGACTTTGGAGCAAAGACTTGTGCATCTGTTTTTTATTTCCAGCGTGCGTGAGAACGATCGGCGCATTTCGCTAAAGATTATAGGAGACAGGGGGAGAAAATGGCCATTCTGCCCGTGGGCCAGAGGCCATCGCTGCATCCCTGGGAAAAAAGAAGAAGAAGAAGAAAAAAGAAGATGTGAGAGGAGAAGGTCAAGTCCACCCATGAAGAGAGATTACCTTCCGTTAAGTACACTGCCTCTGTGTTGTGGCTTCAGATTAATGAGCCTCTCGTATGGATTTGTGGGTCAGAAGGATCACTCCCCCCCCCCTCCCCTCCTCCTCTCCTCCCCCCGCACCAATATCATTTTTTTTCTCTCCCTCTTTTTGTTTAGTCGAAAGGCTCAATGGCGGTAAATAGTGTGTTCTCGGATTTCTCACATGTCAGATGTGACCTATGGGCGTTTGTTTTGTTGTCTCCTCCGAGGTCACATTTGTCTCATTATGTGTCTTTCCAACAACCCCGGGTCTGACATGTGGGGCGGGCCTCGTCGCGATGGAGCTGCGCCGTGTTCAGGAGACATATATATAAATATATAGAGATATTACAGGCCAATTACAGATGTTCCGGAACACATCCATGCAGCCTGCGCGCTCTGCGCCTGCGCGCCGCACGGATTCATTTAGACTTCTCCTCAAGAAAAGGTCAAAGTCCTTTTGAACAAGCTCAAAGTGAAACATGTCAAACGACTCAGCGCGAACACGGAGAAATGTGTCTACACACACACACACACACACACACACACACACACACACACACACACACACACACACACACACACACATATGCGGCTCCAATGTATGAGGTCGGAAGTCTTCCGCGTGACCGCGCGGCGTTGGCGTTACCTTTGCCGCGCGGCAGGTGCCATGGTGTCCTGTGGACCGGCTCCCCCATGCAGACCGAGCAGCAGCTGACCCTTTGTGGGAGCAGAGCCCAGGTCCAGTATTTTTGGTCAGAATTGTAAATGGGGGAGTTGTGGGTCTGCATGCAGGGCTAAATCCGCCGCGGCAGTGATGGATGGACAATGTGGTGCCGAGAGGTCGGACTGGTGGGGGGAGGAGGAGGAGGGGGGAGGCGTGCAGGTAATGCAAGCCAAGTCATTTTGTCCAGAACTAGCCGCACCACATGATTACGTTTCCAAAATCAAGAAGCCCCTCCCCCTTCACCCCCATCTGACCTCACTATGACCAACACGCTATATCCCTAATACGCACGGTGGATGACGTGTCTCCATTAACCGGATGTGGAGTTCCCAACTCATCTCACGGTGCCCAAGTCTACTTCTTGGAGCACCGCACCCCCTCTCACGTCCCCCAGCTGACACGCTGGCCCCTCGGATCAAACCCCGCCGGCCGCGGGGCCCTCCTGCTCAGAAAACGGCCGCCAATCAACAGCAAGATGAGAGTTTGCATAAGCAGCACGCGCTTTGCATAAGCAGCCTCCCGGTGACTCCGATCTCATTAAAATATATATGTATATATGTGTGGTGATGATAATAAAAGAAGAAGAAGAAGAAGAAGAGAAGAAAAAACATAATAATGGAGGAAGAATCCTCTCATTTTTCGGGATATTGGCGAGGTCCATCTGGCGGTGCGCGCCGCAGACTGCGTATTTTCCACGGAGTGCGTGGCATTAGCCCGGGAATTATTCATAAACGCGTCGAGAATTAATTCCCGGGATTAAGAGTTGATTAAGATGTGTGTCACTTTGCGGGCTGAGAACTTATTAAGGGCCTCCTCGAAGAGGCGGCAGATGGAATTTCAGTCCAATGTTTGTAGATGTTAATTTCTGCCCTCCTATAACAGTCATTTGCATATGATTGAGAGAGAGAGAGAGAGTGAGGCCGAGGCCGTCCTGCACCAATACGAGTCCACATTAACACATGAGCCTTTTCATATCATAATTCATCACGTTGTATTCCGCTGATGGAGACTCGGTGTGTATGACAACGTGTTGTTGTCAGAAATCATTTAAACCGGAGATGGATCCCCATTCCATAATATGTTGATGTGTGGAATTTTTTAATTTTTAGATCATAGTTTTAAAGGAATTACACATTTAGAAATTAAATAAATAACTTTTTTTGGTTCCGTTTTAGCGCCGCGTTATGATGCGCTGTTATCACGTGATGCGGGTTTATTACGTTTCCACCTAGTAGAAGCAGTCAGGTGGATTTGTCTCTGTTGGAAAACTGACGTAATAAATGTAATAAATGAATATTATTAATATTTGATATAAGCGCCACACAGATGCGCCGCGGGGAGCCGCAGAGTTGGCCCGTGGGTCCCGCGGGCCGCGGCCTGCAGCCCGGCCTCCCGGTACACGGACCGGGGACGGCACGAAAAGACACATTTACATTCTACCTCGAGGCCAAACGTGAACTTCAATTAAACAAATCATATTTTCATATGTCCTTTGTTGGGGACGCATGCAAAAGAGGCTATAACTGAAGGCCTGCCGGAGAAATATGACCCTGTAGTTCTTGGTTGTAAATCTGCGAGGCCCTTGATTTATTTAATATCAGAGAAAATGAAGATTAAATTAGAAAATATAAATAAATACTAAATAAACGAAAAACAAAGCTGGTTAATAAAATACCCGTGACCTGCGCCGTAAATGACAGTTTAACCTTTTCATATTGTTAAATATAAAATAATAATTCCGGCTTCATGTGTGTGTGAAATTTCGATTTCAACATTTACAGGTAATTTATTGGTGTATTTTTAACGAGTAATGCAAAATGTGATGTTTCATTCTCGGCCGAACAACGGACCGGAGGAAGGAACTATATATACTTTAAAATCAATCCTGACTGATTTAAACACATTTTCACAATATCCATCCGCCGAGGAAAACCGTGAGATGCTGTTAAAAACTCATTAAAAAAGCTCTTATTTCATACCTTTTAATTAGTATTATTAAATATTAACACTACCCTATACATCACCAATATTACTATTATTATTATCATAATTAATTATTGTTGTTTTATTACCATAATTAATTATTATTGTTATTATCACTATTGTCATTGTTGTTATTATTATAGCATTATTATTGTAAAACATTAATGCTCCAAATCAATGCCAATAAATAACTTTTAAATATCATATCATAAACGTCCCTCTTAAATATTTAAAATGTTACAAACAACGTGCAATATGGATGCAGGTATTACAAACACAAGTTGAGGTGGTCGATATTGTGTTGGTGGTGCGGGCTCGCTCACGTGTGCGCGCGTGCGTGGCTGCCGGTTCGGGTGGGGTGGGGGGAGGCAGAGGGGTGGGGGGGGGGTGTACAGCTTTGTTTCTCTGAGGCCCCGGCGGTCACCTGCCGCTATCCATTTCCTCCACATCCCCAAATATGTTTGACCTCCCAAATATTTTACAACGGAAGTCTTTCGAAATGTGGAGTAAAAACACAGCGACGTGTAAACACGAGCTTTCAGCTTCCGGCTGCGGGAGGAAACGGGGAGCCGTGAAACGCGTCTTCCCCTCCGCGCGTGTCCCTCACGCACACACGCGCGGAGAGAGAGAGAGAGAGAGAGACGCGTTCGGGCTGAGGGACATGAGGCCCGGCTGGCACGGAGTCCGTCTAAAAGTTGGAAATTAATGTGAATAAATGTGTATTCAGGGTTCTCGTGGGGCCTGGAGTCGAAGACTCAACACACACTTTGAAAACATCACACGTCACGTTGCCGGGCGCGTCGCCTCTCATCCGCTCCGACGCGCGCACCTCGGAGTCTAAACTCCAGCTGTTCCGATGGCCTTTTTTCTTCCTATTCCTCCCGATTCATATCCAGATCACGAGTGACTCAACTTCTACACAAGAGATTTAAATATACCACTTGAGCTATTGAAGCCTCGACTTCCCCCCGGATGGATTTTGTCAACTTTTACGCACACAAAAAAATAAGAAAATATATTTTTTTTAAAGGCGCTGGATGGATTGAAGGGAGATCACATTAAATAACACAACATAACAAATAAGAGAGAGAGTAAAAAGGAATATAAAGTGGGGTTATTTGCACTTACATCGAATCCCGGTGTGGTTAATAAATTAATCCGTGGAAAAGGCAAAGCGCGGCGCGGCAGGCTGATGCGTGTCCTGGCCTCGGGTTTGCTGGTGACATGGACACAAAAAGTTCCCCGCTGCGTCAGAAAAGTCAGAAAGAAGAAGAAGAAGATGGAAAAAAAAGAAGGCGTCAGTCAGTCAGTTTCCTCTTTCTTTTTCTTCTCCTCCCTCCACCCCGTGCTGTCAGGCATGAAGGCTGTGGAGTTGTGAGGCTTGATCCTCACGCAGAGTAAAGGGAGGGAGGGAGGGAGGGAGGGGGGGGGATTCATGCTAAATATTGTGCGTGACAGGTCCACTGTGGAAAGGAGGACGGCCCCCTACTCTCTCTCCCTCTATCTCTCTCACTCTCTCTCTCCCTCCCTCCCTCTCTCTCTCACACGATGAGTGCAAACACACTCTCCTCATCTCTCTTTCCCTTTCGCTCTTTCTCTCTCTCTCTCTCTTTACACTCTCCTTCTCACTGCAGCCTCGCTGGCCAGTTTTCTATAGGTGCGTAACTTCTCGTGGAGTCTTCTAGTTCATCGTTTTGTTTTATTCATCCTATTTTTAATAGTTCCCTTTGGTGGTCAACATATATATCTAGAGGCAACAATCCTTTTTTTCCAGAAAAAAACACACCTGAGGAGAAAAAAGAGACAACAAAGAAATATAAAGTTGTATAATTATAATGTTGACAATTTTAGACATGAGTAAGAGACACATCTTCATTATGTATTTACATATGGAATTCGAATATAAGTTTAATATTCACATTTGCAAAGTTGAAAGATAAGTTCAAGTTTCAGCTCCAGGCCTGAATGGAGGGTTCACGTTGAACTGGTGATGAAGCACTATCCCCCAAACCCTCTGGATTATTAGTCCGTTGAAGTGTAATCCCGCAGAGCGGAGGAGCTCTGGGAGATGAGAGCCTGTGACGCTCGGCTGAAAAGTGAACACGCGAGAGGTATTCCAGCCATGTGTTCCCATCCGTCTGGTATAGGACACGCGTGGGGTCACGCTCGATGGGCTCAGGCCGCGTCACGGTAGATGATTGACAGCTGACCCCCCCCCCCTCCTCCTCTAACAGCACTGCCTTTTAGAAATGACATCCCCTTACAATGAAACGTCATGTGCACGTTGCATTTTAAGCGACAATTATCGTGTCTCTTATCCGGAGTAAAGGTTCTCCAGCGCGGGGACGTTCCTGATGCAATAGAACGTTCCTGATGCAGGAGATCGTTCCTGATGCAGGAGATCGTTCCTGATGCAGGAGATCGTTCCTGATGCAGGAGAACGTTCCTGATGCAGGAGAACGTTCCTGATGCAGGAGATCGTTCCTGATGCAAGAGAACGTTCCTGATGCAGGAGAACGTTCCCGATGCAGGAGAACGTTCCTGATGCAGGAGAACGTTCCTGATGCAGGAGAACGTTCCTGACCACTGCTGTTCGACTTTATGATAACTCACCTCCGGATCCTCCTCGAAGGAACATCAATGCAAATTACACTCGCATTTCTCATTTAATTTTAACAATTTCATCTACTTTATTATTTAAATTATTAAATGTTATATGCCTTGCTATTTTATTTTATATTTTTTATATATTTTATATTGTATTATATTGTAAACATGTTTAATGCTGCTTCACGAAATGTCCCCCTGGGGACGAATAAAGGATAATATCCTTATCTTACCTTACCTTACCTTATCCTATCTTATCTTACCTTAGATTACTTTACCTTATCTTATCTTACCTTATCTTACCTTATCTTATCTTACCTTATCTTACCTTATTTTATCTTACCATATCTTATCTTACCTTATCTTACCTTATCTAACTTTATCTTATCCTATCTTATCTTACCTTATTTTATCTTACCTTATCTTATCTTACCTTATCTAACCTTATCTAACCTTATCTTATCCTATCTTATCTTATTATCTTATTATCATATCTTATGACAAATCTGTTCCCAATGACTTGTCTGTTGAGTGTGAACGGAGTACTTATTAGTTTCATTTCACAGTCAATCACATGTTTCAAACCGAGAGAGAATACATGGACCTCCAAACGTGTGAGAATACAGTTTAGTAGGAACTTATGTTTAAGGAGGCCATGTTTCAACCGTTTATTGGCCGTTCGTGCCCGAGACCAACGATCCAGACACATTGGACATTATGTGCAGGCCTCTCCGAGTCAACATATTTAAATATTTAAAATATTTGTGCCTCGTGTTTTTTTCCTTAATACTAATATTTGGCAAAAGTGGAATAACAATTAACGCATAGTTTATGAGATAAGATAAGTTATTACTTTATTAGTAAATCAGCGGGGAATCACAGCAGTGGGTGCACAGTAATACAAATAATACAAATAAAATATAATATACAGTAACAATATCAGATGTACAAAGTAATAACAAATACATATACAAGGTAGTAATTAAAGTAAACAGTCAACAGATTAAAGTGTGGGATTATCAGCATGAGTTGCGCAGCTGTACCGCTTAAACCTGTTTATTATTACAATTCCACCTCCAGCTTATGAAAGATTACAATAAGAGTCGCATCTAAAAACAAACAGGAGTAAGCTGATTGGCTTCTAATGGCTCGTGTTTCACTGACATCGGAATACAAAGAAGTGGTATAAATATACGTGTTTTGGCTGTTTTATATCTTTTCCGCTCTATAGGATTGTCACCGTCGGTCCGTCGGGCTGAAGGATCTCGACTATTATTAGATGGATGGCCATTACAGTTTATACAGGCACGAGAGAGACTTTGCTAATCCTCTGACTTTAGATGGCGCTCGATGAGGAAATGTCTCCACGGCTGTTGGATCGATTCCCATGAATTTTTTGGGGAACGCGTTTTTCCACGTTTCAGGATTAATTTAAAATAAAATAATCTGGTCAAACGTTTCCATGATTTAGAGTACAACATATACCTGCAGAACGAACCACATTGCTAACATTGCTAACACGCTAAACTAAGAAGGTAGCTTTATGATCGTGAGTGTGTTAGCATGTTAGCATGCTGGTGTTAGCTCACAGAGCTGTTAGCATGGCCGTAGGATCCTATAGTAAAAAAAATCCTGCTTTTGAAAAAGATCTAAATGTTTAACCCTTACCAATAACAAACTGTGCTTGTTTTCCCATTTTGCTCTTTTATTAATTTTACAGTATCCGCTCTGGGTAACGAATATCACCATCACACAGCGTTTGACGGCTCTAACGGTTCGTATCTGGACTCAAATGCAAACGCACGATTCCAGGGAGCTTTGACCTTTTATCGAAAGCTCAGGGAAACAGCAGGCAGAGTAACGACTACAGCGGAAGGCTGGTGGTTCACCAGGAGTCGGGAAAGAGGTTTAAATAGGGAACAAGCCGGTTGGCAACAGGAGATCAGTCTGAGAACAAAAGCTGGAGAGTCTGGCATGAAATAAACAAAGAGAAGGAGGGGACGAGCCTCAGTAGGGACTTGATTAGTGATCAGAGGCAGCTGAGTGAACAGGTGAAGGGAGTTAGCCTGACGAGGTGGGCGTGGCTGAAGAGTGAGGAGGGGTGGAGCTGAACTGTAGCTCCAGATGAACCAGCCTCAACATGAAGGAACTCTGAAACTCTGGATGTGAGTCGGTGGAGCGGAGCAGCATACCGTCATCAGAGCTGCATAATAATGTCACACTGTGATTGGCCCGCCTGAGTTTAAGGGGGCGGGATTTAGAGAAGGTTCAATTATCCTAGCTTAGTATAAACACTGACACCAGGGGGGAAATGTCTACATCCTGACACGACTTCTGCAACGCTCAATAGCGATCTCTCTTTCTCTTTTGTTTAACGCTGTACACATTACAATTGCGTACAGATGCGTTTTGTGGTTTCCAGGTTCCAGAGGTCAAGGTCAAATGATTTTTCCTTGAGACAATATGAAATGCCTCCCATTTGGAGCACTTCTTGGATCTTATAGCAGCTTGGCAAGTGTTCCCTTGAATGTACCGTGGATGAATTTAGCAATTACCTTGCCATGTTTAGTTCCCACCTGCCCCCCAAACAAACCTCACAGGTCACATTATAAACATCTTACAGCATAGTCCTGTGTTATATGTTCATGTGAATCGGGAAACCCTTCCACTGAGTGGTTAGACGACTATCATATCCGGTCTTGTACGCATTTTCATAACCCTCAGGCCTCAGGGCTCACTAGCATCACCAAGAATGTTGGAACTTGTGATGAACAAGACTCAATTCATCACATACACATCTTTCAAACAAGAATACTCTCGCCAGATATGACACAATCGTTGCGCAACACAAAGCATATGACTTGTTTATGTTTGTATGTTTCGTAAATGCCAAAATACAGATTCCTGTTGTCTTCTTACCAGACAACGGGACGGGTTAAAGCAGACACAATATGACGGAAGCAGAGATGGTCGGAATGAAAAGAACCTCATCGTTCTTATTCTCATCTCTGTAATTAATGATGTATAAACTCGTGTCAAAGACACTTGCTCACATAAATATTTTAAGTTTGGATGAAGGAAATGTAATCAAGAAAAATCCAGCTGTTTCATATGCAGCTGAACAAGGATCACATGTGGATATGCAACACGACTTGGATATTAAAGAGGATTTTTAGAAAGATAGCCTACTGTTCCTTTAAAGGGATGTGCTGGTTCTTAAGGCACTGATGAATATATCAATCTGTGACCGTATATGTTTGTTATAACATTGCACAAATGTATATGTGCATGATAAACTAAGTAAACAAAGTTAGTATTGCCACAGAGGTGCATGTAGAAAACGTCTTGCATATATTCTCTGATGCCACGTTGCCATTTCAAATCCTACAGATGATTAAACACTTTGTAAAGAGCAAACAGAAATTATATCTGCTTTAAACACAGGGCAGTATTTTTGGTGTAGATGTTGAACAAACGGCTGCTTCTGATTCCACAGAACATAATTCCTCTGAATATGTTGTGTATATGCTGTGTATATATATATATATATATATATTTTTTTTTTTTTTTTTTTTTTTTTAATTTTTTTTTTTTTAATTTTATGTTATTTTGTATTTTATATTTCACCTTGCACACTTTACTTAATGCACTGTCACTTTCTTTCTTTCTTTCTTATACTTATATTTTATTGTGTTTAGTTGTATCGGGCTGCTTCTGTTGTCACCAAATTTCCCCTTGGGGATTAATAAAGTATATTTCATTCATTCATTCATAATGGAAACACATAACACCATTGTTATGCGAATGATCATTAGGTCACTTTGGTAGATTAGTACATTCTCTAAAATTCTGTCATAGACTTGATTTTGTTTGTTTGTTATTGAAACAACATAACATAGCATGCCAGGGAAACACTGAATATAGTTCAACACGTGCAGAAAGGGTATCTATCGTCTTAGACGCACAAAAAGTGTTCCTGGAACCCAAGAAAATTGAATTTATTTTATTTTTGTTGTTGACCTAAAGTCATTCCCCTCAATAAGCAAAACAGAGCCTGACAACACAACATAAACAGCAACAGGTCCCTTCACAGGTCAACAAAGATCATCAAAATCATTACACGACACACATTATTGGACAACAGATGTCATGCAGCAACATTCAGATGCACCACGCGTTCTCAACCATCCAAATGTGCTCCTTTGTGTGCTGAATGAGGATCTCACTTGATCATGAATTTGATGGGGGTGGCCCATTGTTTATTTATTAGCACATGTAACGCCGAGTAAACATGAAACACCATCAGCTGTCTGTGAGGCTGACAAAAGAGTTGAGGCGTTAATAAAACCTTGCTTCATCTCTGTCCCAGGACCTCACATCAGATCAGGAAAAACTCCCAAATAAACCTTCAGGAGAGCAACAGTGGAGGATCCCTCTCCAGGATGGACAGATGCAATAGTTTCAAGTTTCAAATTTCAAGTCTTTTATTGTCAGATGCACAGAATGACACAGGGTCAGACTGGGCACTGGAATTTTTAGGACAAGGCACCACACAACAACTACCATAGCATAACACACAACCATAATACAACATAACATAACATGACATAGACTCGGTACAAGTACTGACACATATTACAAATGTGCAAGATAATATACAATACAACATGCTAAGACATATACCACACCTATACATATAATACTAACCTATTTGTATTATAACATATAATACACATATAGTAACATATAATAAACTAAACTAAACTAAACTACAGACAATGGGAGTGCAATAATTCTGGAAGCTATGTACTTGCCGTGCAAGTGTAAATACAAGCAGTGATTGAAAGTGACAGTGTATGAAAGTGACAATGACTGTAAGTGACGAGTGCAAAAGTGTCGATAGTGTGTCAATGTCCATTTAGCAGCCTAATGGCTCTCGGGAAGAAACTGTTAGATGTCATGTGACCAGAAGGACAGATATGAGTTAAAACACAGTCAATGAATATGACAGAGTGTATGAATAGTTAATTTGGTTGGAGAATGATTGAACTCCCTATCGTACCTGTGCAAGGATACTGACGTTGGACGCCAAAGCTGACGTCATCCAGCTGTCAGCGTGAGACTGGTCTTTTCAATGGAGCTGCCACGCTTCCGTCATCAACCCGCTACATCTAACCTGCTACCTTTGTCCCGCCCTTATTTCCCTGTAACACCGGCGATATTTCCCTTTCGGGTAATCCCTGATAATCTACGCGATAACAAAATTACACAAACACAAAAAACATCTTCAACTGAAACAGTCTGATGTGTTTTTGTGATCCACGGTCCTGTATTACGCGTAAAGCGACGCGTTTAGTAACCTGTCAATCAAAACCCCGTCATCAAGTTCGGTTGAGGCTGCAGAGCTTTTCCACGTCAGTGTGTTTACCAAGACCAGGCTGACAGCTGCAGGGAGGCGTTCAATTTATTCACCTATGGGGCATTTTATTGAATAGTGAATACATAACTGGAGTTTGGAAACATTACGTTATGACTCAGTGGAATGTCCGACATTTTTATTCGGTCCTGTTGTCGTAGTGAACTGAACTTTGGGCTTCTTCATTCACTGTTGGCCGGTTAGCCTGCTAGCTTGCCTCCCTCCGGCTAGCATTAGCTCCAGTAGGACTCCGTCTTTGGAACAGTCGCCACACGCAGGTAATGCATTTATTTCCAGAGAAGATATACAAGCATACTTGTTTTACCATCAAGCGTTTGATTTTTTTTAAATCGAGTAATTAAAAGACTTGTTTGAGAGGGCAAACACATCCATAGCCAGTTGACACGCTAGCCTAGCTGCTAGCTAGCCGTGAGCTTTCTTGGCAGGTAATATATGATTATATATTATATATCGCGATGTGTTAACTCTTCAGTCCGCAGTAAATATGAATGATACGTCAGTAGCCATGTGTTTTCACCAGAGTACTCCGCAGTCTCTATAACTTCCACTATGGAGGAGAGCTAACCCGTTTGCTTCCCCTCTGATTTAGCGAGCTAACCAACGCTAGCTCATTAGTTAATCTAGGTTAATCAGTTAGCTAGCTCACCTGACAGTTAACTAACTTGACTCTACCCCTCGCCGCGGGTGTATTCATGTAGTATGTTGCACTTTTATGAAACGTATGAAGAGTTTAGCTATAACGATGTTAGATGCACGTTGGAGAAGTCTGGAGGTCTGCTACCAAGCTAGCTGGTTGTTAGCATGCCCAAGAGAAGGGAGGACTGCTTGAGATTATCAGCCTGCAGTCGTTCATGTGTTTATCACGAGCCTCACCTGCCCGACATGAACTGTTCCAGAAACACTGACATGTGCAGGGTCATGGAAAACCTGGAAAAGTCATGGCATTTTAAAATGGTCATTTCCAGGCCTGGAAAAGTCATGGAAAAAAACTTAAATCATAAAAGTTTGGGAAAAGTCCTGGAAATGTTCATTTACGGCGAGTTTGAAATAATTAATATGTTTTTTAAAGAAAGACGCTCAAAATATAAGCTGGCATACGCTCTCAATACACAACATGTTCTAAATGTTTCATGTTTTTTCCGAGATTTCATTTTGCTCATGGACATTTGGTTTAAAGTCCTGGGAAAATCCATGTAAGAACCCTGCGTGAGGAAGGATAACGTGACTATGCTGGAAAGCAGCGAGCCCCGTGACCCATCATGCACATGTTGTATAAGCGTCTGATCTGTAATGACATGTCAACAGTTCAGATTATGTTTTCTACAGTTTAAATACGTATGTGTTCATGGAAAAGCATTTGGAGATTTTTGTGTGTGTTGGAAAAAGCCTCATGTTCTTGTCTGCATACCCACTCATCCACCACAACCGTCTTCCAAAGGAACCCTGCAGAACCTGTTCAGGTTCTACTACTGCAGTGAGGCAGGAGTGAGGCAGCATGCATTACATTACATTATAGTTATAAACATAATAGTCACTAAGCAGACACTTTTATCCAAAGGGACTTACAATAAGTGCATTCAACTTAGAGTACAAACTAAGAACAACAAGAATACAGAAAGTAACATTTCCTCAACATAGTCAAACTACAAAAGTACCATAATAAGAGCTATTTAAGTGCATGCAGTGACTGTATGTTTACACTACACTTATTACAGCCTTTAATTTCTTTTAAAGAGTCTTTTTTTCTATTACACTGTTGAATTCAGTTTATTTTGTATAGCACATACTCACACATTTGCCTCAGAGGGTTTTACAATCTATACACATACGACATCCCTGTCCTTTGACCTTACATCTGATTTAAAAAAACATAAATAACACTTTTACGGAGAAAAAAGGGAGGAAGCCTTTAGGAGAGCAACAGAGGAGGATCCCTCTCCAGGATGGACAGACGCAATAGATGTCGTCTTTGTACAGCGTTACAGAAACACATTCAATGACTACGACATCAATTATGAATAGTGAGTAGTCGGCATGGACCACGATCCAGATAACGAGACGCCTAAATTGTGCCACAGGCAGCTTTTTGTTGTTGTGCAAAGCCGTTGAGGTTAGTTTGCAAATGTTTTCCTGCCACACTTGATTTCACTAAGTCTACTGAGACTGTGCAGCTGTATTATCCTGGAAAATACAATATCAGACCAGGAAATGGTGGTTTGAAAAACCTAATCCCTTGTAAAGAATATATATATATATAATAACAGAGACACAGACAGTCTTATCATCTATAAGCCTATCCCTATTTCTCAACATCCAAACCTCGATCCTCTTAGTATTTTCAAACGGCTGCTTACCATGAATTTAAAAGAACATCTCCTCCGCCACCTAGTCTCTAAATTCCTAAATCTTCCGGTAAAGTAAGAGCGTTATCCTGCATGGCCTTCATGACACGGGGGACAAGGTCAATCCGACCGCTCTGAGGTGTCCTGCTTGTCAAATATGAACAGCATCCCATTTTGATTCTGTTTGGTTACCCTTATTGCTTCTAGGCATTGTCACGGTACACATGGACATCTGCTGTTTGATTGTTAGATTCTATTTCTATTTGATAGTTTTTAGTTTGACTTTAACCTCGGTGACTTCCTTTTCATACACTTATTGCAGATCTCCATAGAATATTGAATCTAAACGATTGCCTATCCGTAGTTTAAGATGTATTCCGGGCGACGCACATGAATTGATTTGGCCTAGACAAATATGTTTGCCGTGAGAAACAATATCAGATATTGTCTGAAGTACATTATGTGTAGTAGCCTGCTAATCTCTCTAAAGTAAATGCCAGTGCCCCATACGTTTTTACGTAGCCTTTGATATAGTGGAAATGATTCTTAGTGTCCTTTTCTACCTCAATCTCACACCCGACATCTTTCATCGGAACATTTTTTTTCTTCCTATTTTTATCATTCCTTTCCCCCCTCTGCCCATTGTAGCTCGTATTATGCCCATAGTTAAACTGAGGCGTCATTATAGATGATATATATATATATATATACACACGTACAGGTTGTGCCGGGACAGATTTGGCTAAAATGTTAGACCAGACGTGATGATTTTTACCGTCACATTGAAAATGTGGAATGTTATGTTTTGATGTGTATTTTTATTTATTTATTCATTTGTACGTACGTGTGTGTGTTAATCGCATAACTCAAAAAGTATTTAACCAAATCGCATGAAATTTGGTGGGATGATTGGTTATTATCCGGGGACCATTTGATTAGATTGTGGGTCAAAGGTCAAGGTCATGAAAAGGTCAACATCTTCTTTTTACCATAGCGCGGTAAATTTAGATCCAATTGGCTGCAACTAATGCCAACATGTTCATAATTCAATGCCCAATCTTGTGATATGCGAAGGTATGCACTCTACCCAGTGCCCGTTCTAGTTTAAAATGTACATGTACATAGAGGGAATATACATTGTGTAGGTATCTGCCCCGACCAACCATCTCCTCCTCTGTTCTTCTCTTAGAAAAGCAGCATGGTGGACAAGAATATCTACATCGTCCAGGGGGAGATTGGCACCGTTGTTGGAGCGATCAAGAGAAACTCCAGATGGAACACCCACACTCTGCTGGTAAGTCAAACACGACAGATACAAAGTTAAAATGAGATTTACTTCAGATATGAAAACTTACTGGTGAGGTGATGCTAAAGCTTAACTACAAAGGCCTCTAATCACAACAAGTTCTTATTTGGCAACATCATTTCTAATACTGTGAAACCGATAATTCATAACTCGGTTCATAAAGTCTCCGAGGTCGTGATGGAAGTAATATTTTTAAATATTTTTTTTTCAGTGAGAATCACAGGCACTACATCGACGGAATATTTCCTCATCTTTGTGGTTTACTTCGTCATTTAATTATATTTTTGAATGGGTGCTGGTGTAGAAGGGACAGCATGCATCAGGTCTAACGCCTTAAGCAACAACTTTGTGCTGCTTCGGTGTTTCCTCATTTGTTATTGTATAAAATGTGTTTTATGCACTTATTTTTTAGAAATAAAAGTCAAATCCGAATACAAAAAATTCAATGTAAATTTCCCTTTTAATCATCCCTCCTGCGTATCAAGAACTGGATTGATGTCCACCTGTTGCACATTCCTGAAGTTTGTCTCAGGGCTCTTCACCGTGGACTTTATACAGATCATGACTCATTTTCAAGGATCTTCACCTGCCTCCATTTTCCCACGCTTTATACAAAACCAAATGAGCTTCAGTGTGTGCAAAGTGCAATATGTGCAGCGCATGAAACACAAGACTATAAAAGACTAAAGTAAGTTAGTCACAGGCTAACAGATAATAAAATGAAATTTGAGAAGTGATTTCTTTTAAAAGAAAATCTTCAAAAGGGGAGCTTCTAAAAGAGCGGTCCTAAAATTCAACATGTTACCGGGGCTAAAGAGGAATCGGAAAGGATTTTCAAAATAAAATACATGTGTATCGATGACATCACTTTGCATTATTGATATTGGATACTTTCTTATTGAATATGGATCTAGTTCTCGTTGAAAACATTTTACTTACTTACCGTCTCAGGTGATGCGACAGACACATTTTTTATGTGACGCATGTTTTTGTTTGCGTCCAGATTTTCATATGCTGCTATAATTTTAATCTGGCGATCACAGAATATATTAAAAAACTGTAGGTATTAGGCGACATTGTTGGTGTAATAGCAAACATCCACCGACGCTAAGCATTACAGTACCGAATGAGATTGAACGAGTCGATGCCCTTCAGGCCACACTGACATCATCTTCTCCCCATCTTGTTTTCTCTTCCCAGGACGAGGAACAGGACCCATTACTGAACAGCTTCGGCCACCTCAAGGAATTACTCAACCACATCCAAGGTATGTGGGGCCGACGGCGGTCGGGTTTAACCCGACCGGCGGCGCTCGTCCGTACGCACCCCGTGTCTTAAAAAATACACAACGTCCTTTACGTTGGATTCTTCCACTTTTTAAAATCAAACACTGTGCAGGAGAAAGTCTGTCTTCCAATTTCCCCATGACATTGCTTTAGACCTGTCGTCCACCCAAACGTGTGCACGTGGATAGTGTAACAGGTCCTTTTACACAAATACAAGAAGTTCCAACATCTATAAAACACATGCCTAACTCATCAATCCAGGGATCGATCTCTCATTGATTCTCCGTCATCTTGGGATCGGACTGCGCGTGACATCACTGACGCTACCTGCAGAAGTCTAGCATTCAGCATAGTGATGTAGAAACGAGGGTGAAGGAACGGGGTGTGCAATGTATTGTGTGTAAGTGCCCCCCCCCCCCCCCCCCCCCCCTCTCTTCTGAGAGACCCAAGCTGGCTCCGGGGTACAGTCCTGCATGCTCTCATGCCTTTGCAATGAGAGTCCTGGCAGCTCCCCACGAGCCCCCCCAGCTCCAGTTGTAGAAGTCGAGAGCAACGGGAAGGATGCAACACATGGAGCTGCACAGCCTGACCCCCCCCCACCACCACCACCACCACCGCTGCCTTCCTCCAGGGAATGCCGCCGCCGCTGTGAGATGGACAGGCGCTGCTGGCCGGCTGGGGAGAAATCCAGCAGACTGGTTAGCCCTCCTCTCGCCTCTTTCTCTCCGATAACCCCTCCTCCCTCCAGTCCTCCCTCCAGTCCTCCTCCAGTCCTCCCTCCAGTCCTCCCTCCAGTCCTCCCTCCAGCCCCTCGCATCGCAGGCCTCCGTCACCCCGACTTAAACCCACCCCATTACACTTACTGTATTTGACCAGACTGGAAGTCGAATATCAATTTGAATTTTTTCTTCTTCTTCTTCTTCTTCTTCTTCTTCTTCTTCTTCTTCTTCTTCTTCTTCTTCTTCTTCTTCTTCTTCTTCTTCTTCCTCCCCTACTCATTTTGCTGTTCCTCTTCCTCTTTTTCCTCTTCTTAATCATCTTCCTCTTCCTCCTCTTCTTCATATTCTTTCTCATCTTCCTCTTACTCCTCCTCCTCTTCTTCATATTCTTTC
This sequence comes from Liparis tanakae, assembly GCA_036178185.1. Taxonomy (NCBI): domain Eukaryota; kingdom Metazoa; phylum Chordata; class Actinopteri; order Perciformes; family Liparidae; genus Liparis; species Liparis tanakae. The sequence continues at coordinate 19,845,417 of CM070100.1, forward strand.
TCATCTTCCTCTTCTTAATCATCTTCCTCTTCCTCCTCCTCCTCCTCCTCCTCTTCATCTCTTCTTCTTCTTCTTCTTCTTCTTCTTCTTCTTCTTCTTCTTCTTCTTCTTCTTCTTCTTCTTCTTCTTCTTCCCCCCCCAAGCTTCCAACATTTGCATGAAGTAATGAACCCATGTCAAGGATGTCTGGAAAGCCGTGTTGCATCCATAAGCCCAAATCCCCCGTGCGCCCGGTCCTCTGAAACGGTACATCCGTCCCCTGATGAAACACAAAATGGAGATCAAATAACCGCAGAAGAGCTCAACGCCGCGCTCGACAGACTGATCAATTTGTTTGGTTTTCCGGAGCCGCATCACAACTTAATAGAAACACGGCAAACGGACATGTTGTGGGCGGGCTGCTGTTTGGAGGCTTCTCGGCGGCCCCAGCTGTCTGCTTAATGAAGGCCCAGTGATTCCACCAACTAAAGCCAGCCAGTGTAAGAATATACAAGTGTGTCCCCACAAGGTTTCTCCGTCTTGTTTGTGTCTTTCCACATCTCTTCTGTCTCTTTTGTCTCTCTGCGCCGGCGGTTTCCGTTCCGTTGTAACCGAAGTGTGATTGACAGGACCATGTGCCGCCGAGCCGGGGAGCTGCAGCTGGAAGTATATCATCTGCAATTTTAGTTGGGTAAATATAGCAGGGAGTCTTGTCAAGCCGGGAGATAAATTGTTCTGGGAAAGGAAGTCTTGTCTCTCTTTCTCTCTCTCTTTTTTTCGGAAGCAGAAGATTTTTTTTTTTTTTTTTTTTTTTTCCTTCTTCCTTCTTTTCTCGATTGCGAGGTTTCTCCGCTCTGGACTCCGGAACAATGAGAGCTCAGTGGAAGAAGCCGGTGCCAAGCTGCAGGCCATGTGTTGCGATGCCTCAGCTCCACCTTGTTCAGGGCAGTCCGTCACTCTGATTTACACGGGGCGGTTTGGACGGAGCCCGGCGCCTCATGCCCCGTCCCTAACCGCGTTAGAGCTCTCCACAGCTTCATGGCCAGCATCTGTCTTTTTAAGGAGTTAGCGCACAACCAAATGCACTAAAGCCGTAAAATAAACCACCAAGGCGTTGCTTTTTGATGAAACGCATCCATGCTAGTGTTAATATTTACATTTTTTTGAGATTTTTCTTCTCATCGAGATGGAGCTTGGGACGAATCTATGTGCTGTTTTTTTTTTTTTCAATGAAGATAACATTAAATTAATCATAAATACACTCTCTACATATTTATGTGGTAAATGACTATTCTCTGGTTTTTAATGAAGTTTCTACAGAGGTGTGTAGAGGCCCATCTCCAGTGTTCTAGTGGAACATTGTGTTAACGCCTTAAAGTCTAACTGAGGGGTATAAAACCCTTTATATGTGAGCGCAGCTGAAAACAGTTATGCTGGTGAGAGAAGCTATAAAACTGGCCTTCCTTTGAGCAAATAAAAATTGTTATTTCTAACCTCGTCAATGACTATATTTCAAAAAAGAATATTCTTTATCTCGGTGTTCTAGCATCTGACCATTTTAACCACAGATTGAGTCTTTTGTCTCTTGCCTGATATCGACAGGGGGGGGGGGGGGTCTCTCCCGTAGAGGATTGTCTTCGCACAGACAAATCTGTCTCAATCTCTTGTTGAATAATTCGGTGGCTTTATTCCTCTGCAGGCCGAGCACTTTGTATTTCCTCGCCTGCTCACCTATTGTTTTTTTTCGCACCTTTTTATCCTGAAGTCACTGAGCCTGGGCTTTTTTTTTCTCCTTCTTCCAATCTTCAATTCTTCTCCTCTCCCATCACCCCCCCCCCCCCCCCCCCCTCTGCTGCAGCGAAGGTCAGATCTTTGACAAGTCTGCAGAAGAAACAGTCGTCTCCTAAATCCCTTCATTTTTATTCATACAAATACAGGTTTATAGCCCCCTACACACACACACACACACACACACACACACACACACACACACACACACACCAGATACAAAGCCAGAGTGGCCTTTTGACTGACAGATTTCTTCTTTTCATCCAAACACTAACGAAATTCACAAGCCCACCCCTAATTGACTCGAATCACCAGCAGCACCAGAGGTAGATATCGAGGGGGGGGGGGGGGGGGGGGGGGGACATGGGCCGTGGTGGATTTGCAGAATCTGAACATTGTGGAAGGTGATTTGATTACGCTCCAGCCAGCTGACCTTTTTACAATAATTATCTCGCTTTTCCCAGAGCTAATTTGGCATAGAGTAGGTAAATTACGACCCCACAAATATTTATAACACACGGTTTGAGGATCCCGGCGTGGATCGACTCGGAGGCACCGCGATGACCACGCTGGTGTTTTTCCTTTTTGTTTGCACACAGCCTAATCCATCCGTTACTGACGAGCGCACTGATTCAGCACGTTTTACCGGCGCGTCACTCATCGAGAGAGAGAGAGAGAGAGAGAGAGAGAGAGAGAGAGAGAGAGAGAGAGAGAGAGAGAGAGAGAGAGAGAGAGAGAGAGAGAGAGAGAGAGAGAGAGAGAGAGAGAGAGAGAGAGAGAGAGAGAGAGAGAGAGAGAGAGAGAGAGAGAGAGAGAGAGAGAGAGAGAGAGAGAGAGAGAGAGAGAGAGAGAGAGAGAGAGGCCGGTGTTGTTTCAAGGTCGAGCCCGATTGTGCGTCGTCTTGGTCCCCCAAGCTGCGGTCAGGCCAGGCGCTGGCGGGCAATTGGGATCTGGTTGTGGCCTCTTGCCCCCCCCCCCCCCTCTCACCCCTCCCTTCCCCTTCACTGCCACCTGATCTTCACACACACACATATATCACTCCCAATTGAACCGGCAGAAGGCAGCTGGCAAATGCCGAAGAACCGAGGAGCCATAATTCATGTCGCTCAGCCACTTATGCAAATATGTTTACTCACGGGGGCATTCTGAGCGAGGAGAATCTGCCTCACGGCAATTCTTCACATGTCTGCCGCGTGGCCCCGGCGTCCCCGTAGCTCTTGAGCACGAGATCACGGGTTACATTCTCCGTCCCGCTGTCTGTGTTATTTTTATGACGTGGGCAAAACACAATAAAGTGGGTAGGCGGCGTTGTCCCGTGCGTTATTAACGTACTGTCAGATGTACCTTTAGGCTGGATGCTGGCTTGGCAGAGCACCTATAGATACATTGATTACACAGGAACATTTGAAACTGGTGATTATTATCTTTATTTATCTTCTTTGTCGTATTCAAGTTGGAAAAAAAGCGACTCTTCACATTTAAAAACACTGACTCGTGGTATTTTTGCTTGGATGAATTACTTAATTACTTATTCTCAGCCACGTTGGACCTTTTTGTTTCATGAGCTATGGTCGTTTGAGGATTGACCTTTCATTGACCCCGTCATGCCGTCATGCTGATGGCACCTCGGGTTAATCTAGTGTACAGAAAAGAAAACAAACGTGTCCACGTTAATTTGTTGTTGTTATTTGTTGGTTCACAAGACAACATCCATCATGGAAGTCGGTACGCCTTAAAACTACGGAGCCAATACACCACCTAAGTTTGTTTTTCTGTTGATCTCGTGATTTATTTCATACCCTTTTTAAAAGAGTAGCTGGTATTAATCTTTGACTATGAAAAAGGTCAAAACTCACATTTAATTTGTCCATCAGTTCATGTCACGATTCACTTTTCTTATTGTTTGTTTACAATGTCCGAACGTCGTAAACACCTGAAGTTCTCCGAGCTCGAGGCGACAGTGTGCCTCACGTTGGAGAGGGAAACGATTCTTTATTATTATTATTATTATTATTATTATTGGGAATCTTGGGGATTCATTTTCTGTCGTTTGACTAATTGAATTGACGACAAATATAAGTTAAATATATGTTATTTTTTAAACCCCTCCAGGTTTTTACACATTTAAACCAAATGTCCATGACTAAACTGAAATCTCGGTATAAATGTGAACGATTTAGAAAATGTTGCGTATTGAGAGCGTACGTCGGCTTTCATTTTGAGCGTCTTTCTTAAAAAACATATACCTTATTTTTAACCACGCGTAAATGAACATGTGATGATAACACATTTCCATGACTTTTCCAAAAGTTTTATGATTTAAGTTTTTTCCATGACTTTTCCAGGCCTGGAAATGATAATTTTAAAATTCCATGACTTTTCCAGGTTTTCCATGACCGTGCGGACCCTGCCCCTCGTATCGGCGCCGAGGTTTCTCGAGATGCTTCGACTGTTCTCCAGAGACACCGGGCTCTGGGGGCGGGATCCGGGTCACCTGTCACTCCGGAATGAATCAAAGCCACTGCCATGGCACGGCATCACAGAGGATATAAATACCGTTTGCATCGGTGTGATTGATGGTGGATGGGAGGCGCCGTGGATTATACAGGTGTTATACAGTGGCAGGCCTTTGGCCTACCGGCTGTAGAAGCCCCCCTCCCCCCACACCAAAAAGAAGTATGATTAATAGGAATGGCTCCCCCTCCCCAGACGGGCTGCCATCTAGTACTGGTTAGTCGCTGTAAATCTGGCCAGTTAACATCGCCCTAACCGGGGCCTGACAGGCCGGGCTTAGGCCCCGGTGTGAAGAGGGGATGCAACTGTCGCGCCGCTTCAGAGGCTCTCGACAATGTGCTGAGTGGACGGAGCGTCCCAGCAGAGGGCTATTAATCATGCTGGCTGGGACGTCTGTTTTGATGGGTGGGTGGAGGGTGGAGGGGGGAGGGGGTCTCAGGCACGGACACAGCGGAGGGTGAGATAGAAGAGAGGAGTCCAGGGTGCCGCCGCGGGGGATCTGGATGTGCTGACAGGAACAGTGGGGCGAGATGTGAGCGAGGCAAACGAGACCCCGTGAGCACCGGGGGGGGGGGGCGGGCGGGGGGGCGGGTGGGTGGAGGGTGGAGCCGCGGCCTCGACACAACCAATACGCTTTGCTTTCACACAAAATAAAACCTGCAGCATGGAAAACCAGTTCCCATTCAAACAATATACACTACCGTTCAAAAGTGTGGGGTCACCGAGAACATTTAGTGTTTTCCGTGAAAAGTCACTCTTTTATTTATTAAATGAATACAAGATTAATACAAAATATAGTCGAGACATTGAGGAGGTTATAAATAATGTAATGTCATTGTAAATATTAATGTTGTTCTTCAAACTTGTGGCTCAAAGGAAGGCCAGTTTTAGAGCTTCTCTCACCAGCATAACTGTTTTCAGCTGCGCCCACATAAAAAGGGTTTCAATGTCAAGGAATAATCTGTTTGTGGAAAATGCTAAATAAAAAGTTATAATAAAAAAAAAAGGGTTTCAAGGGGGTTGTACCCCTCTGCTAGTCTTCTAAGGCAATAACACAATGTACCACTAGAACATGGAGATGGGCCTCTAGACACCTCTGTAGAGACTTCATTAAAAAAGAGACAATAGTCATTTATCACATTAACTATGTATAGAGTGTATTTCAATTAATTTAATTGAAAATGACAATTTAATGTAATTTTCATTGGAAAAACTGAAAAAAGTGGAAAAAAGCACAAACTTTTGAACGGTAGTGTATGTGTTTTGAATCTTTGATTGATCAGTGCGTCTTGTCCCCGGTGAAAGTATTGATCCTGATTCCTGCTCGTCGAGTGAGAGCACAGAGCTCGTTCGGAGGTAGTCACGGTAACAACAACCACCCAGAGGCCCGAGGACCGGTTCCCTTTGCATTTATTTTGTGCAAGTGTCAAAGACGGATGGTGACGTTGAGCCCACGGGCGACTTTGAGGAGAATGTATGTTTTCGTTATACGTGTGACGCTGTGCACACGCACTCCCAAAAGGGTTCACAATGGGCCGTAAAACTTAAAAGGTCATGAAAGCCTTTTCCTCGTCGACGCGATCGGCACATCTGAGTGATGCGCCGCCACGTTTGATGTGTTTCTATTCACAGTCGACTTCAAGGGCGGAGCAGACGGAGCTCTCTCTCTCTCTCTCTCTCTGTCTGTCTCTCTCTGTCTCTCAAGGTTCAAGGTTTTTTATTTTCCATTTGTGCATAGAGCAACAATCCAGACTCATTTGGAATTGTTTTGCAGGGCTCTCCGAGTCAACGGAGGTACACACACATTACAATAATAACAACAAAATAAAAAAACACAGTAGAATATACAGTTTTAGAAAACAGGTTGTCAAAATAAAAAAGGTGAGGGCAGATGTTAATAAATAAATAGTCTAGTGCTGTTCCTAGCTCTCTCTCTCTCTCTCTCTCTCTCTCTCTCTCTCTCTCTCTGGGTGTGTAGCCTGTATTTAAACTTTATTCAATAGACAAGCCTACAAACTTTAGAGCAAGCCCGAGGTGCGTATCTATTTTCTAATCGATCGATCTGCATCACACATCCTATTGTACGGTTGCTGACAGATCCATGTATAGTGGCAGTAATAACACAATAATAACAGTAAATTCATGCGTTTTTGTTGGTAATACCTGGTTTTAGGAGGGGCCTACTTCCCACACCAATGCTCTCTCTCTCTCTCTCTCTCTCTCTCTCTCTCTCTCTCATTGGACACATCAGGTGGGTCTTCCAGATACAGCGTTTCATTTGAGGCCTCCGCCACGTGACCGACTCTCATGCCCGTCTACGATATGCTCCATGTCTCCGACTTCTTCCAGCTAAACGTTTCCACCCAGAACTCTCTCCTCTTTTTTCTCTCGTTTTCTTTGTTGCATGCAGGTCGTACTTTCACCTTTTCTTAAACTCAAGTGGCAGCTCCACATTCAGACCCCTTTGAGCTTCTGTTCCAGGCCAGACGGATCAGTGGCGGTCTCGACCTTCTCTGTGCCGTCAGCTGTGTGACCCCCGGTGAGGTTTCAGTGTTTTCCCCTTCGCAACATGGATTCACTTTTAATGTTCTGTTGAGCATATTCTTATGAGGTGGCAATTGGGGGTTGAGGACAAGACGGATGGCCCAGCCCACCCCCCCCGACCCTCGCTGAGCCCGAGAGCTCACCGTCGCTTTAATTACTCACTGAGCTCTGATCATTTATGAAAACGGGGGTATTGAGGACGGGTCTGAGGTGCGTCAACACGCCGAGTTTGATCAAAAGAATAAACATTTACATCTATATTTATTCTTCTCATCAAACTATTGTCTCTCATTCATCTGTGTCATTTATACAGCGAGAGTTCACCAAATGTTTGGTAATGGAAATTTGGTTTAACCCTCCTGTTACCTTCAAATGTATAACATATTTTACCCTTGGGTTCAGCAATTTGAACCTCCAGAGAATTATTAGAATTAATATTGTTTCCCAAGTTTAAGTGTCACTTTATGTTTGTTGACGACCTAACTAGCCCTTTAAATAAATAGAAAAGTTGACATTTTTTATATGTTTTACACAGTGAAAAACAGCCTGGGGTCAAATGTACACATGTATAAGTTGTGTTCAGGACAGTGAAAACATATCATGTGAATTGTAGTTTTTTCCAGTAAATTAGGAAAAATCATGAAATATGAAGCAAAAAAAATTATGTCAATCATTTTTTTAGAGACGTTAAACATTGAATGGGGTCAAATTGACCCCAAAGGTAACAGGAGGGTTAAAGTCCTGGAAAAGCCCTGGAAATGCATAGGTCAACTTGTGTATGACCCCTGTATGTCGTCATGTAGGCCGCCAGCAATGAAACGGACTAAATCCCCTCCATAGAAAGTGTTTCAAGGTGGATTTATTCCTGACGTTGGGAATAGTAGCTCGACAATGATGGTAAACCAAAATTATTTTTACGAGTTTTCAGTAACAGTCAGATAAGTGAACCATATCCATCTCAGTGTTTCCCCTACCATTATAACAGGGGGGCGGCCCGTCACCCTGAAATCTCTGCCCGCCACCCTGTAATTTTCGTCTACCTACTATTGAAAGTCCCCCCCCCCCATTGTTTGTCAGACATTGTTTTCCTTAAAGTGAATCATTGTTTCCATTGATCTGATAGGATTTGCTCACTGCTGTATATCTAAGTCTGATTGTATCCCTGGATTGTGATAGGTCAACAACAAAAAATCTGTTTACCCCCCTCGGCTTTACATTCTAGGATTAGACTGTTCTGTCCATCCGTCACGCTGCACAGCAGGAGCAAGTCAACAGGCTTCACCTCAATACCCCCCCCCCCCCCCCCCCCAAATGCCTTCCCTTTTATTAACAATGATCCCGATGAACACGATGATACTTGAGTCGCCAAGTCTTTAGACTTCACAGAGATTAATTCTACATTTCTCAAGACGCGTCTCGCCGACGTGACTCTCGCTCGCCGCGCTTTTGTTTTCCGTGGCTTAGGTTCGCATTTTTATTGCTGGAACAAAAGCCAACATAAATAACGCCCGTGTCACGGCGCTGCGGTCCGCCCCGTCGGGCGCCGCGTTATGCGGGCGCTGCGTAAGTCACGGCTACTTAACGGCGTCGCCGCCCGTTCTGATGTCTGGTATGCCGGCCGGCCGTTGCGTGTGAAACGCGCTCCTGAGAATGGACTGAAATAGGGTCTTTAAAACGCGCTGCTCTTGTGACAGCCCTGTGGTTCCACACTGACGGTTGTACGAGGTGAAGTCCAGTGGAGTGGTCGTCACGCCGACGATTATCATAAACAAACAACGTGCCGCAGCGCAACGGGAAGTCAGCGCTGAAGAATCGAGAGCGCCGTTTATAATATCCTGAGCAGAAAACAGCAACGCTGGTCAAATCAAAGCACACACACACACATGCTGGCTGGCTATGTGTGTGTGTGTGTGTGTGTGTGTGTGTGTGTGGGGGGGAGAAAATAAGGGCCCATATTAGTATTTCGGAGAGGTGCCGTCTTGCTGTCTTGCTTGTGTGGCGCTCACTTCCTTAAGCCTTCGGTGTCTCAGTGTGAATCCCACACTGCCGTGATGGACTGGGTTAATAAACCTCTCAGCAACCAGCCGTCACACACACACACACACACACACACACACACACACACACACACACACACACACACACACACACACACACACACACACATACACATACACATATACATATACACACATATACACACCCACACAAAAAGACAGGCAGACAAACACACATACACACACAAACTGACAGACAGACAAGCCGAACACACACACACACACACACACACACACATACACATACACATACACATACACATATACACACACACACATATACACACCCACACAAAAAGACAGGCAGACAAACACACATACACACACAAACTGACAGACAGACAAGCCACACACACACACACACACACACACACACACACACACACACACACACACACACAGACAAGCCGAGCACACGCACACAGACACATACACATACACATACACACACACAGACCCACCGACAGACAAGCCGAGCACACACACACATAAACACAAACACACACACACAGAGACAGACAGACAGACAGACAGACGTGCCGAGCACACACACACATGTGGAGTCTCCTGACGCACACCCACAGCTGCCTGTTATTTCATGCCCCATAAGGTGCTGTGACACAGGACATTGTAATACACATATCCAATTAGCTAAGCATTGCATGGCACAGCGGCCTCCAGCTGGGATTCTCACAGTTCCATACGTGCTGCTCTCTTGTGCTGCACTCGGAATGTATTTCCTGGTTGGTCTCTCGTCACAAAGTACTGCTTTTAAGAAATGTCAAGCTGAATGGGAGCATCAAGTTGTATCATTATGGAAGCAGATTTTTTCTTTTGTTTATCATGTCTCTTTAAATGTTGTGGTTGTTTGTGTTATTTGTATCTATTTAGTCAGGATTACCCCTATGGGATTTTAAACCTCCTTTCCAAGGAGGACTTTAATAACATTTATTATCGGGATATTTAAGGATTGACTTGAAGACGCAACATGGGTGCATTCTGCCTGGTCATCTAAATTATTTATAAATTAACATGAAAAGCATGTTGCCACAAATTGATGTTTTTTAATACTTCACTGTTGGCAAAAATCAAAGCTGACGAGCGTGCACCGGCTCTTATTCAAAAAGATTTCCGCCGATGGAACGAGCTGCTCCTGCAGTTCCTTTATGAACAAAACAATGGGCTATTTATTAAACCAAACATATTGAAATATGCAGATTTTAAAGTGTTCAAAGTCAAAGCTTACACAAAGTCTTTACACACATACAAGTTACAAGTTTAGTGTCACCGAGACAATTTTGTGTTTTCCATGAAAACTCACACTTTTATTTATTAAATTAATTGCAAAATGAAAAGAAAATATGGTCAAGACATTAACAAAGTTAGAAATAATGATTTTTATTTGAAATATTCATGTTGTTCTACAAGCTTGTGGCTCAAAGGAAGGCCAGTTTTAGAGCTTCTTTCACCAGCTTAACTGTTTTCAGCTGCGCTTACATAAATAAGGTTCTCAAGGGTTTTCTACCCCTCCGTTAGTCTTCTAAGGCAATAACACAATTTACCATTAAAGCACTGGAGATGGGCCTCTATACACCTATCTAGAGACTTATTAACAACCAGAGAATAGTCATTCACCACATTAACTATGTAGAGAGGGTATTTATGATTAATTTAATGTCATCTTCATTGATAAAATCAGTGCTTTTCTTTGAAAAATAAGGACATTTCTAAGGGTTAGGGTTAAAGAGATGAACTGTCTCGCTTTCACTCCCCCCTGACCCCAGAAATAAAGGATTAAGAAGGCCGTTGCTTCTCAATGAAGAAACATCATCAATTGTCCAAACAGTGACGTATTTTCCTGACAACTGACCAAAAAGTTTCCCTTCATTGGCTGAAATTATAAGTTAATAATACACATAGCCATAGTTGTTGTGATCAAAGGTCACTTTTAGTGTAGTTTTCATGAGGGGAAAAGGTTGTCAAATATCCATCGTCATAATTGGCCTCGCTGAAACGAAAACGTGACGGCGTTCGGGCTTATTGAAAATGGCGACACTGATTTCCAGTGAAGTCATTTGACAAACTCTGCACACCATCCATTCGGTTGTCATCCCCCTCCGGTTAGGAGTTTGGAACAGGACACTGGCACAAGGCACTCGCCTCTTGAGTGGACACCCAGAATTAAAAAAAGCCGTCCTATTTCTGGGCTGCAGCTGGGGCTTTAAAATGAGTGTGTGTGTGTGTGTGTGTGTGTCGTAAAGGTGACATGGGTCAACAATGTCTTGTTGAGGGATGGTGGGAGGCTGACTGGTGGGCAGAGGAGGACAGTCCTGCTGGGCATGTTTGAGGGGGGTGATTAAGCAACTGGCCGTATTTCATAGCACTAATATTGAATGAAAAAGAGGTGACACATTCAGCAGGAGTGCTTTAGACCTGTTGACGCACCCCCTTCTTAAATAGAGTGGGATCAGGGGGAGGGAGGCGAGCCGAGCCGTCGTGGCCCGGTGCAGCTGACCACGAGACACGCTAACAACCTGGGACAAAATGAAGGTGTTGATTGCTCAGCAAGCAAAATAGACCCCGGCGATGTCCACGGCCATGTTCACCCCCCTGCTGCCCGGCCCCACTGGTCAGGCACAGCTCCGGACTGACCAGAGATGTGGTTTGGACAAAGGTTATTCATCTTGGGTGGATTTGAAGTTGAAATATTAATTATTTTTTAGTTTATGTGTTCAGACTAGAGAAAAATAAGAGGATTATTGCATTCATTGATCAGTTTGTTGGTTTTCTGGCCAGGGAATTCACTCTGGCACAAAGATGTTACGTAGAAATACATGTTTTTAGTTTCTGTAATCAAACTATTCTCTATGATAACTATACACAACAGTGGGAAGCTTTGTTCGTAGTTTTGTGACTTTTTGAGGAATGACCAACTTCGGACCTTCTTCCTCTCTCGGCCATTAATTACCCCTTTGGTAGACAACGACTTCCATTCAGGGTAGGTCTGGATGCTTTAGCTCAATCTTCCCTTAGCCCAAAATCCTATCCTTCTAAGGTTAGTAAACATATCTCCTATAGCACAAACCATGAAGCCGTCTCCATCAAATGACGGTCATTGTCTCGGCTCGTCACTAAATTGAAATTGTTATCTCATTTTAAAATGAAATGGTTATTATTTCAAAGATATTAAGATTTGATATCAGGAGCCTGATTGGACTGCCAATAGCACAGTTGATTTGACAATGGATCGTTCCATTCTGTCTATATGGGGGTGCTGAGTCTCTGATTCTACATAGAGTTGCTTGGTTCTCTCCAAAATAAATGATGATCCAGCCTATTGTGGATTAAATACCAACCTAGAAATCATACTGTTTATTGGAATTTGTAAATAACTCTTCTGCTTTCGATCTATCTCTTTAGTTTGCGTCCTCGCAGTTCGACCAGGGCCTGTATGCACGAGGCAGCTTGCAGCCATCCCAGCTATGTCCATGTTGGTTTTTAACTATAAACATTCCTGCTAAACTGGCAGGAGGAGTGCTGAAATGTTACTAAATTTACCACCTGTGCTGTGCGCCTGGGAGGTGTCTTCTGGTGTCTGGTCGGGTTGGTCCACAGAGTTGGGGATGGTGTTGTGTGTGTGTGTGTGTGTGTGTGTGTGGGTTAAGACACCAAGGTCAAGGGAGACTGAACTTGTGAACTGGCGTTCATCAAGTCAAGTATAGGTCAAACTAATCCAGGGCTCAAAGCACAGAATCCTCTAAACTCAACAAGGCAAGATGTATCGGTCTGAGCTGAGGACACAACGACTGTAACGTCTGCACCTTTATCCGTCTGTAGTTCTGTGAACATCAGATAGTCACTCCGTTAATTATCATTAGTATTCACATGGATTGTGACATGATTTTTTTCGCAAGTTAGGGTCGTCACAGTTAAAAATAGAATTGAATATAATCGATGAAGAAAACTACCTCAGAGATAACAGTGCTTAAAAAAGTCTGAATCGAAAAATCAAAGCTATCAAAAAGGATAAAGCATGCTGAAACACTTTGATCAGCTTCATTTGGCCAATATGTATCCAATTTAATCATGTCCCCAATACCAAGCGTTATGATTACACATAGATTGTGTATTCAAAAAGGTTTCTTTAGGCCTGTGGGTTTCCATCACCATTAAATAAGAATAGTAATAGTCATATCTTTTATAGTATCTTTCAATACTAAGTTAGACGGTTCTTTAGAGTAAAAACAAATATTACAAGCAAGTAGAGTCCAGAACCAAGATCTATAAAATGATCAACTAATTATAATTATTACAACAAATACTGAAAAGATGAAGTGATTTTTAACAAGAGACATAAAAGGAGTTTCACAGCTGTTAACTTGAGAAAAAAGTACACCAAGGTTCAGGCCTCTTATAAAAAAACAAAACTTATTAGGTCAGGTACCCAGACTAGATTCTGGGCCCAAAACTGGTCATTATATCTGATTTGGAGTCATTCAACTGCAGGCAATGTTTGAACATCCAACTCTTAATTTCATAGAGGTAAGAGGTAACACAGGAAACATGTATTGGGACACAAAGTTGCGTAACACTGATATCATGCGTACATATGATGAGGGGACCCACAACAGAACCCTGGGGGACTCCACAAAAGATAGCAGTATGAGAGAAGGAGTCAACTCTGAGCAAGTCTGAGAAGGACCTGGGGGCCGGGTGAGGGGTGTCCCATAGCAGAGCCAGACTAATGATGTCAGCGTAGTGCTTCAGAAGGCTGACATTGCCAAGGACAATTAAAATAGAGTAGAGATTTGCATCGGTTGCAAGCAGTAAGCCATTGGTGACTGAGGCCACGTCCACACTACTACGTTTCCATTTTACGCATGACTTCTTGACATGACATGACATGTCATTTAGCAGACGCTTTTATCCAAAGCGACTTACAATGAGTGCATTTCAACCTAGAGTACAAACTAAGAACAACAAGAATACAGAAAGTAACATTTCCTCAACATAGTCAAACTACAAAAGTACCATAATAAGAGCCATTCAAGTGCTACTAAATTGCAAATCTGTGTTTTAATCCACTTCTTGCTATGTTTGCACTGAGCGGCCACACTACACCACTACTCTAGCAGGGCCGCTGAGGTCTTGCGGCTTAGTATTCTTTACAATCAGTATTACAGGGCGCTAAGTTTAACTTTTATTTGTCGTTTGGCTATGAGGTTTTGTGACTATTACCCACCACTGTCCTGCCAGTGGACCCCGATATAGGCTGTAGCGACGCTAAATCGGCTGAGTCAGTCGTCTCTAAATAGATTCATGTGGCCGTCGTTGGACACATTGTTAGATGTGATAGTTTTGGTATATTTTCACAGTGTCAGTGATTTAGTCATAGTCGTTTCTGAAGAATCCAGTGGATAAAGTCGAGGGGTGATTATAGCACGTTTATTGAATGTATATCCTACATTCATCTACCGCGTGACCGACAGTATTTGTCACTTACAGACACACTACCCATGCCATTTTCTTTAAAGGTGACAAAAGGGATAACCTATTGTTTTTCTGTTTATCAGAGGTGACATGACCAGTGGCGCAAGGGGGTGAGGAGGCCCTGTGTTGCCATAGCTAAATATACATCCCTGACAGCTCCATAATAGGTTCCAGGAAGTTCAGTCGAAAATAAAAACAAAGCAACATTTCTAGCTGATTGGCTTTGAAAGGCCGTTTTTCCTTGCTGAATGGGAAAAATGTGGACTTCAGCATTCCGTGGCCGTGATGCCAGTCGGATTGGATAGGCGCAGCCTTGCGTGTGCAGAACGAGCTCGCCGTGAGGGGAGACGCATTGCGCTGCAGAAAATCCAACGTTATGGACAAGAGTTTGCCTACGATGTTTGAAAGAGCTAACGGCAAACACAAAAACAACAACGGGAGTAGCTGAAGCTTTGCACATTCGCCAAGTTTTGTATAGCACAGATTGTTTAGTCTTGTATCCCAATCCGGTGTAATTCTGTCGACATTTATTATGTCGACACTTTTTTTTTATGGTGTCGGGCCATTGAAGAGTGCGAGTCCCACCATTTTGTGGTTTGGAGCTAATCCTCGCGAAGCCTGTAGTGTAAGCCAAAATCACAGGAAACCAAATACTGTTGGGTATCTTTTTTACACCCACGATTTAGCATTTCCAGATGAAAGGGTGATGCACGGAGGAGCGACGACGCTACGTTTCTCTTTTCCAGAGGTTAAACGAGAACACATGGAGGAGGCCCATTAAAGTCGGCCGTCTACGCCGTTCGTTTTTTTTTCTTGCTCTTCTTCATTTCTGTGTGTGTGGGAGCAGACCATGAGACGGATGTGTTTACAAACACCTACGTCTCTGTCACGCTCGGCGCAAAATTTAGTCACGAATTCATAAAGATAATGCACTCCCTGGATCCCATCCCATTTGCTCAGCTGTCTAACATTACCCCACAGTATCTTTGAGGAGCCACTTACTGCAGCTTGGTTTAGAATTACTGCACTCCTGGCAAACAGCCCCAGTATTAGACTCCAACACCCCTTTAGTAAATGATGTTTGTATGCCATTTTTTTCCTCCCTTTTTGCCTCTCAAGTTTGGTTAAATTATGTGCTGAGAGATGTTTTATGACAAACAGCAAGCCCTAGGGAAGTGCACTTTATACATCAGTGAAAGTGAGCTGCCATGTGAACAGCAGTGAAGTGGCTCTTTCTTTTCTTCCCCCCTCTTCAAGCACTCAGCCTCCTCCTCGAGTTGACACGCCGAGGGGAACGAGGAAACTTGTATCTCGCAGGAACGGAAAAGCCCGTTTGAAAAGTTAGCGAACACTTTTGTCGGGATTTGTATGTGGATTCAGAAATTAAGACAAAAAAAACAATAAAACTGGATGGTCGGTTTATTGCTGATGCCTCTTTTTTTTATCTATAGCAGGGTTCCTACGGTCATGGAAAACCTGGAAAAGTCATGGAATTTCTTTAAATGGTTATTTTCAGGCCTTGAGAGAAAAAAATCCACAAAGTTTTGGAAAAGTCCCGGAAATTTGTTATATTCATACGTGCATTTACGCTGAGTTTTAAATAATGAATAAGCCAAATATAATATAAGCCGGCATACTCTCTCATACTCGCACTTTCTTTGTGCTGCAAGTGAACGCACCTTAACTGAAAAGACATAAATGTGTATTCTTTTCATCAAACTATTGCCTCTCATTCATTTAAAGTTATATATTGTATGCTTTGGCATTCTCACTGTTAGTTTACATACTAAATTTTTTTTTTCATGTATTCACTGAGATTTTAAAAAAGAAGTTAGGTCATGGAAATTAAGTTTAAAGTCATGAAAATCCATTGGTCATAATATGTATGAACCCTGTATAGGTGAAGGGGTATTAGGGTATCGGAGCCTTTCGGACAGACCTCTGGCTCTAGGCTCCAGGCCTGGTTCCTCCGAGTTTCCCTAAAGCTGTTCCCAGTATGTCAGACATGCAGGCCCACTGGGGAGTCATTTATGACATTTGTCGCCTTGGTCTGCTAAGCCAGCCCGGGACATCTCCAACCACTCCTGAGCGGGGCGACCCAGAGCCCCAGTGGGGGCGAACCTGAGAGGCTTTAATGTCCCCCGGCCACGGAGCCTGTGCGGCATCAGTCGTCAGAAATGTGTCGTCCCCCGTAAGCCTCTGTTGTTCCAGAGTCGCCATGTGTTGCCACGGCGACGGCGACCCGTCGCATATGGGAGAGCTCTCGTGACACGGAAGGTCATGGAAAACCTGGAAAAGTCGGTTGTTTCCAGGCCTGGAAAAGTCAGTGAAAAAAAAAAAAAGTGACTACAAAAGTTTTGGAAAAGTCACGGAAATTTTTTATATTCACTTGTTCATTTAGGCTGAGTTTGAAATAATTAATATGCTTTTTTAAAAGAAAGACTCTCCATATATGAGCCGGCATACTCTCTCATACTCACAATTTCACAAAATGTTTGGTCATGGAAATTTGGTTTAAAGTCCTCGAAATCCATCGGTCACCATGCGTATGAACCTAGTTTCTGATAAAGAGCGTTTATAAAACCTAGACTACAATAAAACATTCTCTAACATTTTAATTACCCCAAATGTTGCAATTTAATTCTTCCCGAACTCGA
The DNA here is from genome assembly GCA_036178185.1 of Liparis tanakae. Classification (NCBI taxonomy): domain Eukaryota; kingdom Metazoa; phylum Chordata; class Actinopteri; order Perciformes; family Liparidae; genus Liparis; species Liparis tanakae. The sequence continues at coordinate 19,862,446 of CM070100.1, forward strand.
CTTAAGTTACCATCGGATGCCCAAAAAGCACAAAACTAGACGTTCTCGATTCTTACCCAGAAGTCACAGCACAACTGGAGAAAAAGAGGAAATATGTCATAACTCTGCTCCTACGCCCCCTACAAATGGACTCTATGGATGACATCCAATTGAAAATATTTATTGTAATGACAAATAAAAACTATTTGCAATTTCATCTACAGATGTTGATACCAGTGCTCCGTATGAATTCAATAAAATATGTGTCTTAATGCACTCGTGGCATCAATTATGGGTAAAAATGGATTGTAGATTTCCTTTCTGTTCATTCTTAAGTAAGTTAAAGTAAACAAAGAAAAGAAAAAGGTCCTTATTAGTAATATTACTATAATAATATACGTGTTTACGTTCCTAGTTCATGTCAGCCTTGTGAGGCTGAGGATCTTGAGGCTTTCATTCTGTTTATTTGAGTGTTGATCCCAGCTCTACAGAGTGGAGGCTCTTTATTAACGTGTGTGTGTGTGTGTGTGTGTGTGTGTAGCTCAGCAGCAGGTAGAGGAGGTGGATCATCCGCCGGGCCTCGTCTTTTGACGGCGACCCGCATGCAAAACCAACTCCGTCGTGTAAGTTCTCCTCGTTTGGGCCGCAGGCGGCACGCGCCGCTCCGATGTCCACTTAAAAGCGGCTCGCCCCCCCTCGGCCCAAGGTAAACTGAAACAGCCAAGATTAGTATTAATCCCCCTTAATGCCGCGGCTCATAATATAGTCATTAGGTGACTTTAGACTAAGCCGTCCTACCTAACCGCTGCCATTTATTAAACGCACACAGAGGATTTGCTGTCAATGCCGGGTGGGTATAAAGCGAGCATCATGTCTAAATACAGTAGTATCCGCCCGTTAGCGCTGATGAGATGATCTGCCGTTACATTCATGTGAGGACTCGCACCAGGGGCGTGTCTAGGATTCAAAGGAGGGGGCTGAGCCCCGAGGGGAGCGGGGGGTCGGGTATGTTTGTGCGGGCAGTAATCCTTTTTTGGGGGGGCTGGATATCCATCGTTGGAGAGAGAATTTCAGGGTTATAGCGATATTTTATGCACATTTGGAAACTATCACTGAGATATAGATGAACTAGTTCAGTGTCAAATATACCATTCAATGTAAAACAAAAAAGAAAGAAAAAGTAATAATATATATTAATAAAAGAATAGAGACGTTGATAGTTATTTCTTGCCGTCCTTCCGACGTTTCAGTCGTTAACGAGAACTGCCACAGACGGGATATGTTTTTTTGTTTATTTCACATTAATCTGTAAACTCCAAAAACTCTGTACTTGCACAACGTTCCCAGGAGAACGACGCAGCGTTGTTCAAGCGTAACAAATAAAGTCGGTACTGTGGGTACCTTTACAAATTTGGGGAAAAACAATGAATCCAACATGGCCTTGACCACGGTGTTTTTTTCGGCAACGCCAAGAACCGATGATGGTTGTCGATTTGGAGGTGGAGGTGGTGGAGGTGGTGCACCGTGAGCCGTGTGAACACGGCGGACTCGGCCTGCACAGCGCGTGGTTTCTGGACCCCCCCGACCTCGTGGGAATGCCATCAGCGGGGATCTGAAGGAGAGCAGCAGGTGAAACGACTGAGGACGATAACTCCACACACACTCACGCCACGGCTTCGTCTCTTTGTTCGCTGCTTTGTTCCCCCCCCCACACACACACACACACAGACACACATCTGACACATCCACGCCTGCTTCCTCTCATCGCCTCCCGTCTGGCTACATTCTGCTTCATCCTTATGATGCCACTTTGTGTCCTCGCTGTGTAAATGACGGAGCGATGAGTCCCGCCGAGTGTCGGAGGTTTCCCAATCGGCCCTTTGGCTCTTTTTCCCTTTCGCAATGAAACAAAAGCAACGGGTCTGAGTCGAGGTTCATGCTGGAACGAGAGCGGCGAGGCGCGCCTCTGGGAGCCCTCGCGCCTCGCCTTTCATCCGGTGCAGTATTTTCCAGAACACCAGGTGGCGTGCAAACAAAACTCCTGGGAAAAGGAATCAGAACGACAAACTGATGAAATGAAAGGTTAGGGGGTTACGAATAGATTCATTCACTCGTCTGTTTTTTTTGTTTTTTTAAGATCTCCAGTGTTTGAGGCGTCACAACACCCATGAATTATGTCACTCCTTCATCTCAGTGGCACGGTGACGTCACGTTTGGTGCTCCAGGTAAACGGTATGGAGCATAAACGAGACAGACGCTCCCCAACCATCGACCTCCAACGCCGTCATGTGACACGCTACGGTCAAGAACGGCGTTTGCTGCCGCTCAATTTTCTACATTTTTCATGTTTATACTTGGAGTTTTGTCATGGAAATTTGGTTTAAAGTCATAGAAATCCACATTGGTCAAAATGTGTAAAAACCCTGCTATTGCTGCCTATATGTTTTTCTTTTTCGACGTGTGTTATGTGTCGCTCCTCCGTCCGGTTCAATGACCTTGGCTGATTTCTGGGGGTCACGTCGGCGCCAGAACGTCCGCATACTCTGCCTTCGTCTGAGTTATCGTAACCAGATTCTCCCGTCATCTCTGCGGCGATACCTCGTGTAGCTCTTGGGTTTTGGGGCAGGGATGTCTACGTGTACAGATTGTAAAGCAGGGTTCTTACGGTCATGGAAAACCTGGAAAAGTCATGGAATTTCAAAATGGTCATTTCCAGGCCTGGAAAAGTCATGGACATTTTTTTTAATTATAAAAGTTTTGGAAAAGTCATGGAAATGTGTTATTTACACCGAGTTTGAAATAATTAATATTTTTTTTTAAAGAAAGACGCTCGAAATATAAGCCGGCACACGCTCTCAATACGCAGCATTTTCTAAAATGTTCATGTTTATACTGAGATTTGGTCATGGAAATCCATTGGTCAAAATGTGTAAGAACTCTGTAAAGTCTCCGAGACAAATTTGTAATTTGTGAAATTGGGCTATACAAATAAACTGAATTGAAATTGAATTGAGCTCTCCGACCGCACCGATACGCGCCCTGCGCTCCATCCCTTGTTCTTTTTTGCCCGTGTGGACGCCGTCTGCGGCTCGACCCTCTACCGGACCCGACCTCCAGCCCTCCGAAAGCTCATTACCCCGATCTGTGCCTCCTCCCTCCTTCCCCTGATCCTGTCCTCACCCCCCCACCCGACATCTTAACCAAGACACATGCTGACATTGGCAAGGGTACATGGTTAGAGGATGGGATGGAAATTCTGCCTGTTTGTTTTTCTGGAAATAGAGGTGATAATGCGAGCGCGTCTCATCTGAAGGGCACGCCGCCGCCACACGGCGAGCAAACACTCGCGCATCAATATGAAGCGGAGACGTTTGCGTCCGTTAGTGGCGAGCCGGGGGTCATTCGAAGAAGAGTTTAAAGAGTCTGGGTTTCGTCACCGAAGGACGAAGATATTCAACCGCGGAAAGAGAGAAGAGGGGCGGGAAGAAGCTCGTACCGCCGCAACATATTTCCCTCCCATGCCGCACACATTTGTGTGTTTTTTGTGTGTGTGTGATTTCTAAGTACCCCGAGCGTAAAGTATGTCCATCCATCACGGGGGGACGGCAGGCTGTGGAACCCATTAAGTGGACGTTGGGGCTCCGCCAGCTCTCCGCCGGGATAATGTGGCCTCTGTGCAAAGTATGCGGCGGAGAGAAATACATTTTATGTACAGGATAACAGGTGCAGAGCGGCACGGCCACCAGCCGGCGCTCAGCCAGGCGGGGTTCGGGGATGAAGTCATGCTCTTCCAATGCAACGACGTATTTGCACTGGTGCTGCTTTTCTTTTTCTTTTTTTTTATACTTTGTGTGCGGTGAAACACAACAAAAATCTTCTCTGAATGCCAGAAATCCAAGGCCTGCATCCAGGAGGCATTTCCAGGGTTTGTACGCTCATGGGAAACCTGGAACAGTCATGGGGTTTTTAAATGGTCGTTTCCAGGCCTGGAAAAGTCATGGAAAAAAGTTAAATCATCAAAGTTCTGGAAAACATTTGTTATGATCACATATTTATTTATTTTTATTATTTATTTTTATTTATTTACGCCGAGTTTGAAATAATTAATGTTTTTTTTAAAGAAAGACCTCAAAATATAAGCCGGCCTACGCTCTCAATACGCAAAATGTTCTAAATTGTTCATGTTTTTTACCGATATTTCATGGACATTTGGTTTTAAGTCCTGGAAATCCATTGGACAAAATGTGTAAGAATCCAGCATTTCTCCCCTCCTCCCTCCCCCTCCCCCTCCCCCCAACAGCAAGGAGGCGACTTCCCATTCGATAATAACGCAACCGGCTCACTAATTAATTTGCCGCCACCAACCCGATCCCTCCAGGCAGCAGCTGTTAGCGTTAGCGTTAGTGTTAGCGTTAGCGGCGTGGCGATGCGGCGTCACGGGACAAACGAGAAGCTGAGAACGTTTCTCACTGGAAACGCAACGAGAGCAAAGACAGAGAGACTCACTCCAAGATCCCCACAAACCAGCCCCCCCCCAAAAATAATAGAACCGGAATAACATAACTGGAATAACAGAACCAGAATAGCAGAACCAGAATAACAGAACCGGAATAGCTGAATCAGAATAAGTGAACCGGAGTAACAGAACCGGAATAACAGAACCAGAATAACAGAACCGGATAACAGAACCAAATGAAAGAACTGGAATAACAGAACCAGAATAAAATAACTGTAATAACAGAACCAGAATAATATAAATGGAATAACATAACCAGAATAACAGAACTGGAATAACAGAACCAGAATAATATAAATGGAATAACAGAACCAGAATAACAGAACTGGAATAAAATAACAAGAATAACAGAACCAGATAACACAACTGGAATAACAGAACTGGATTAACAAAATCAGAATAACAGAACCGAATAACAGAACCAGAATAACAGAACCAGTATAACAGAACCAGCATAACAGAACCAGATAACAGAACCAGAATAACATAACTGGAATAACAGAACCAGAATAACAGAACCAGAATAACATAACTGGAATAACATAACCAGAATAACATAACTGGAATAACAGAACCAGTATAACAGAACCAGAATAATAGAACCGGAATAACAGAACTGGATAACAGAACCGGATAACAGAACTGTAATAACAAAACCGGATAACAGAACCAGAATAAAAGAACCGGATTACAGAACCGGATAACGGAACCAGAATAGCAGAACCAGAATAACGTTGCGCTGCAGGTTGCCTCCTCCTCCTCGTCGGCGTCTCCGGTGACCCGCGTGTGTTCCTGTGAATACGAATGCAGGCTGTTCCACGAAGCCTCCAGGAGACGCTCCCCACGCGTTGTGTGTCTGACGTTGACGTTTTTAATTTCTCCAGGGTTTTCCAAATTGCTTGTTTGGGCTGAGCGGAGGCGTCGCTCGGAGCGCTCTGCAGAACACGAAGACATCGCCGCGTGGAGCGCCGCGGCGTTGGTTCATCCTAATTGCCCCCCCCCACCACCACCACCACCACCACCCCACCTCCCCCCACCCCAATCAACAAGTGTCAATTTCATTCGAGAGAATACAGGGATCAAAGGTAGGGGAGGAGGAGAATGAGGGGGGGGGGGGGGGGGGGGGGCGGTGGAATGAGAGCTGACACTCGTCAAACTCGTCCCGACAGACGGATCAGAAGACGCCGTGCGGGACTGAACCGCAGAACTCTCCCTGGGTTTCATTTGGCCTCGCGCCGCCTCGTTAGGAGCGCCGCCTCCGACCCGGGGACCCCGACTCCTAATGTGAGCAGCTGAAGATCAATAACCATCAGGGTTGGGTTTTGAGGAGGAGGAGGAGGAGGAGGAGGACGTTGACGTCTTCGTCCCGCTGTGGTTGTGTTTTTCTCTCCCGGCATCTCCCTGTGCACACATTCCCACAATGCCTCCTGGGTAAATTGGCTTTGTGTTCGTCTCTCTGGCTTGTTGTTGTTATTGTGTACGTTAGGATGAGAGTTATTCGGGCAGATTATTCCGTGTCATTCTTTTTTTTTTGGGGGGCAGCGTAAGGTATACATCATATCTATCCGAAAGAAGCTGGTTTTGTTCACTGTGGAAGCCCCCCCTTATAAATATTTGTGTGCTTCCATTGGAGGCGCTCCGGTCGGCTGCAGGTGCCGCTTGTGTTCCTCGGCGTGCCGGTCTTCCTCTCGGCGTGCTCTAAGCCGTCTCTCTCCAGTGCCAATAGATGTGCATGTGTTAAAGACGGCCTGATCCCGAGGTGCTCTCCTGGGGGGGGCAAAGGTCCCCCCCCCCCCCCCCCCTCTCTCTCTTTCTCTCGTTGCTGGGGTCATTTGGAGAGGTAATCCACACATGGCTGGATACTCTCACCGCAGAGCGATGGAGCCGCAGCATGCTAACATGGGATCAGCTTCTCGGTGAATCCTAATGGGCTCATTCCACAAACCTCTTCTTTTTCTTCTTCTTTTACCAATTAAGTGGACCCGGAGTCGGACTTGTATCTCCTCCTATGTAGCGGGACTTGTACCCAGCAGACACAGGCCCTAGATGGCAACATGCACGCCTGGTTGAGCCCATTTAATCCTGCGTGGGGGGTGGGGGTGGGGGGGGGGGAGGGGGGGTGTTCCTCCGTTTTTATTTTTGTCAATGTCAGCCAGAGGTTAACCTGGTTATAGAATGATTGCCTCACAGCCGGCGTCATTCACTCCACTCCACGAGCTCGAGATTGAGTCGCAAGCACTGAGCCTCGTATTTAGACTTTATTTAAGAAGATTGGTGGCGGCCACCGACGGACCGCTCTCGTCACCCTAACCCCCACCCACCCCCACCCCCCCCCCCCACACCGCCCCCCCGTTCACCAATGGCCGGCCTGATCAATACGACACAATTGAGTTTTCCAATCTGTGGTCTTTGGGAACGCAGCCATGGCGCTTACAGGGTGATCGCCTCTGAAGTCTTCATCAGGATCTATTGACAGATTCATTTGAGCGCCCTCCTGCCACCCCTGACCACGCTGTAAAGTAATGACACACAGAAGCCCTCTTTAAAAAGTTTGTTGGCAGCTTGATGGACGGGTCAACACTCACTCTCACTCCCGCTGAACTTTACACCAATATTTATTGTGCTTAGTTCATAAGTCTGTTTGTGTGTGTGTGTGTGTGTGTATATATATATATATATATATATATATATATATATATATATATATATATATATATCTTTATTTATATATATATATATGTATAATATATATATATATATATTATATATATATATATATATAATATATATATATATTAAAAAAAATAAAGATATATATATATATATATATTTATGTATATAAATATATATATATCTTATATATATATATATATATATATATATATTTATATATATATATATATATATATATATATATATATATATATATAATATATATATATATATATATTTATTAATAATATATATATATATATATATATATATATATATATATATATATATATATATATATATATATATATATTGCAGGGGGACAAGTGTTTATTTGTGTGCATTTGTTGCTAAATTCACACCCAGAAAAAAAAAAAGTAAATCCGAAGTGCTCGGAGCGCTCCGATGTAACAATAACGAAATTAAACACCAGATGGGAAAACACATGCAGTAAAGCAACAAGTAAGATATTTGCTTTTGAAAGCGAGGCCTAAAAGTGACCCGGTGGCTGATGAAGAAAAAAGAAAAGAAAAAGCCAATTATTTCACATTTTATTTCCAAACAGGCTTGGGGGGATTCGGAGGTCGCACGCTAACGCTCGGCGGTCACATGTGCACTTTGGGGAGAAATGGCCGGACGCTCTTCTCGGCGCTTTTGAAGTCCCAAGTTGTTGTTTTTTCTCGTCTGCTCTTAAGAAAGCCATAATCCTGGCGGTATTACCGCGGCGAGCGATCCTCCGGCTCCTCGACTTGTTCACAGCGCCGTGCGTGACTCCACTAATTTCCCCCCGTTGTTGTTTTACCTGTTTTGTATTTCTCTTGACCCCCTTTTTTTTTTTGCTCTGAATTCTCCAGCGAAAGAGGGGATGGGGGACTATTGAAGTGGGGTTTCCCAGAGAGGAATGCCCCCCCCCTCTCTCTCTCTCTCTCTCATAGCCCATCACAGGGGAAGATCTGTGGGATTCTATTGGTTGGCCTGTAGACGGTGTTGATGATTGCGGTTTGCTTCTATTTTGCGATGGTCAATTATCTGATGCGTCGCTATTTTAAGTTTGTTTCAAAATACGGAGCTTCCATTAAAATGAAGAACCCAGTAGAAAAATAGTGACCGACAACACTGAGAATAACACGTCTAAACCTTATGGACATGTCCTCGGTGTACACGACAAGGTGAACCTACTGTCAGAGCGACAATTAAAGTACATTTGACCTCCATAAATCAACGGTGTGTGTGTGTGTGTGTGATTAGCGATGTCGTTTGAAAGCACATTAATTTATCTTCTTTATCTTGAGGGTCAAATCAGTTTTTAGTGCTTTAAAAAGTGTTTCTTTTGTCTGAATATCTGATAAAACGTCTGCATTTTATGACACGTGTGAGTTTCTAAGGCCTATGGGTGTTCTTTAAAGGCCACTATGTGTATATATCGATCATATATATCAATTTTATATATGTTTGATATGATCTCATCCCGCGTGTCTTTCTCCTCAGAGCTCTCTGACGTGGAGCCCAACGTTTTCCTGAGGCCCTTCCTGGAAGTGGTCCGCTCCGAGGACACCACCGGACCAATCACAGGCCTCGCCCTCACGTCCGTCAACAAGTTCCTCTCCCACGGCCTCATCGGTAAGACGTGCTCCTCATCCACTCATCAAACACCTTCAGTACACGGGCAAATCATTCATCGTCCTGTTCTTAATTGTGCCGTAAATACCAATATCACGGTTTTCAATGTTAAAAAGATAATTTTGCACATCAAGAAAGTTTCATTTCTTGTTTTGGAACTGTTCAATTTTCAAGATTTAAAAATACGTCATGAGAAACACAAAGAGCACAGCAC
>CM070100.1:19876486-19946486 GCA_036178185.1 Liparis tanakae
GGTTTCAACAACACTGGCTGCTGTTGCTCTGACAGCCCGGTTGTCCCGGCCTGCCCCCCAACAGGAGGCCACATCTGGTCATTAGATCTCGCCGTGGGCGACGGGTCCAGATCCGTCTGCTCGTGTTTACGCGTCGAGCCTCGGAGCCCGACTGTGTTCCTGTTGCTGAGTTTACTAACAAGCGACGTCTGGTTTACACGGCGGCTGGAATGGTGACGCATCACATTTATTATTTTTTCATATCTGGCACCCGATGATTTGGAATGGACAAACGTGACCAAATTATATTACATTACATTATATTATATTATATTATATTATATAACATTATATTACATTATATTATATTACATTATATTACATTACATTATATTATATTATATTACATTATATTACATTACATTATATTATATTACATTATATTACATTATATTACATTATATTACATTACATTATATTATATAACATTATTTTACATTATATTATTTTACATTATATTATATTACATTACATTATATTATATAACATTATATTACATTATATTATATTACATTACATTACATTATATTACATTACATTATATAACATTATATTACATTATATTATATTACATTATATTATATTGCATTATATTACATTATATTATATTATATGACATGATATTACATTACATTATATTATATTATGACATTACATTACATTATATTATATATTACATTACATTATATTATATTACATTATATTACATTACACTATATTAAATTATATAACATTCTATTATATTATATAACATTATATTACATTGTATTATATTATATGACATATTACATTATATTATATTAAATGACATGACATTACATTACATGACATGATATGATATGATATGACATTACATTACATTATATTATATTACATTACATTATATTACATTACACTATATTAAATTATATTACATTTTATTACATTACATGTTATTGAGCTGACGCTTTTATCCAAAGCGACTGACACATCAACAACGAGGACAAACGAGAACAAAAATAATCAAGCAAGTAACTTAATTTTAACCAATAATGATACCACAGGGTTTTTCCTGCATAGAGAAAATGTGGGCGCGCGCCCAAGCCTTTTTGCCGAGCGCCTATGAAAAATCCAGAGCGCCTAAGGCAAAAAAAAAAAAAAAGTCAATAGAGTAATAAAGAGTAATAGTGGAGAATAACACATTTATAACTAGAACTGGTACTCGGTAGAGCGCATACCTTCACCTTTTTTGGTATCTTTTCATGACCTTGACCTTTGACCCGATCGATCCCAAAACCTAATGAAATGGTCCCCGGTTAATAACCAATCATCCCACCAAATGTCATGCGATTCGGTTTAATACTTTTCGATTTATGCGAATAATACGCATACAAATAGATAAATAAATACACGGCGATCAAAACGTAACCTTCTGCATTCTAGAATGCGAAGGTAACTAATAAGAAGTAGAACAGTTGTAGTAGTTCTATTATTCACGTGAACTTTTACCTGCGATCAACTGCATTGTAACAATCATTCATTCTTCCGTGTCTCCTCTTGACATTCAAAGGATAACATCTGTGTCCTACAGGCCATGTTAACGTCTTTCTTTCTTTTTACCTGTACGAATGAATTTTATTTGATGAATACAGATCCTGTGGAGGCTCCCGTCGTCAGGTGAGACCGTTCTGAAAACGTTCTCTCCTCCGCTCTGTTTCACAGACGCCGACCATGAAGCCGCGGCGGAAGCCATCGAGAACATGGCCGACGCCGTCACACACGCCCGCTTCGTGGGGACGGACCCCGCCAGCGACGAAGTGGTCCTGATGAAGATCCTCCAGGTGAGTGACCACAGACCGGGTCCGGCAGCGTGAGACCGAAGAGGTCTTCTAGAAGCTGAAACTTACAGTCTTGGTCATTTATCGTCATTTCTGGACTCTTAAAAATGAACGGGTATTTTGTCAGCGTATACACTACTGTTCAACTGGTGTGTTTTCCATGAAAACTCACACTTTTATTTATCAAATTTATTGCAAAATGAACAAGACATTGACCAGGTTAGAAATAATGATTTTTATTGTACGTTTTAATGTTGTTCTTCAAACTTGTGGCTCAAAGGAAGGCCAGTTTTAGAGCTTCTCTCAGCAGCATAACTGTTTTCAGCTGCGCTCACATAAAAAGGGTTTTCTACCCCTCCGCTGGTCTTCTAAGGCGATAACACAATTTACCATTAGAACAGACACCTCTGTAGAGATGTCATTTAAAACAAGAGAATAGAAATTTACACATTAACTATGTAGGGAGAGTATTTAGAATTAATTTAATGTTATCTTCATTTAAAAAATAGGTGCTTTTCTTTGAAAAATAAGGACATTTCGAAGTCACCCAGAACTTCTGAATGGTCGTGTATTTTGACATTAATAAGTGTTTTGTTCAGAAATATCTGCAACAATGTTTGAAGCAAAAAAATATTTCATTCCTTGTCTTCATGTGCAATAAATACTGCTTTTTACGACAATACAAGAAAGCGCAGCTTCCCTTTGTGTTCAGAGTCTGGAAAGTGAGCTACACCTTTTTGTTTTAAGCTCCTAAAATGCATGTCGGGGAGCAGTTATTATTCATCGTCAGATTCCATCGGCCAAGTCCAGTTTACGATTAGTTCTAATCTCCATAATCACTTGATGGATGAAGCCGATTGGCCGGAAAGAGAAGACGGACTCATTCTCCTTCGTTTCAGGTCCTGCGGACTCTGCTGCTGACCCCGGTCGGAGCCCACCTGACCAACGAGTCCGTGTGCGAGATCATGCAGTCCTGCTTCAGGATCTGCTTCGAGATGCGCCTCAGCGGTGAGTCCCAACCCTCTGGTCCCGATATGATCGTCATTTCTATCAACTCACAAGCTGATTTTGATTATTTCAGCTTTGAGACACGAAATGATTTCCGTTTCTATTTTATTCAGTTATTTAATTTAAATATACAGGTACCTGTTACCGCTCCTAGCCTCTAAAAATACTCGAATCCAACAATCTAATGAGGGAAAATGCTTTAGTTATTAATACTTCATGTAATTAACCTTTACGTGTCAGATTAAGATTAGGTGTGTTAGTGTAAGTGTGTCTCTGCTGTAGCCTCTTCTCCAAGTCATTGTGTGTGTGTGTGTGTGTGTGTGTGTGTGTGTGTGTGCTTCTCTGCCGTGTTTGCAGAGCTCCTCAGGAAGTCAGCTGAGCACACACTGGTGGACATGGTGCAGCTCCTGTACTCCAGGTGAGTGAACGGGGCGGACGAGGACGGGGACGGTGCCGCGGGGGTTAGATGTGTGTTCAGCCAGACCGTTAATGTGTACACGGCTGAAGTGTGTGTCAACAGTGAGTTATCTTTGCCTCAGCCGGGGGGGGGGGGGTTGTGTTTCTTTGGGGTTGTCCTGTACGACCCTCCAGACTGGGCACAGGCGTTCAGCTCCCTGTGTCTCTGTGGGGGGGGGGGGGTCTCTCCTCCCTCTCGCCCCATCAGGAGACCAGCGGCAGCTCCTGCGTCTGTTAACTCCACCGGGCAAAGTCAACGTGAACGCAGCTTTATCGCTCGTTATTACCAAAAATCAAACATCTGACCAATTTTTCCCCGAACCACATATTTTCCTAACATTCTGATATTAACATGGCATTTATTAGACAAACTAATCAGGAGAAAATCATTTTTTTTGATAGCACAACGCTAACCATGGCCGTTAGCCGGAAGATCTAAAGCAGATCTAAATATACAATGTAAATATAAATCACTCTGCTTTCATCCATCCGCGCGACGTTCACAACACGCCCTCGTGGCCACGCCCACTTGGGAGACAGGAAGTGTTTTCCACGTCCAGCTCGAGGCGGGACGTCTTGGTTGAAGAGCATCTTCGCGAGGAGTTTGAGTTGGATTTCACAAAACACATCTCGTGAATTCCAACGCTAAATATGACATGATATGATATGATATGATATGACATGATATGATATGATATGACATGATATGATATGACATGATATGACATGATATGACATATGACATGATATGATATGACATGATATGATATGACATGATATGATATGACATGATATGACATGATATGATATGATATGACATGATATGATATGACATGACATGATATGACATGATATGACATGATATGACATGATATGATATGACATGACATGATATGATATGACATGATATGACATGATATGACATATGACATGATATGATATGACATTATGACATGACATGACATGATATGATATTCCTTTATTCGTCCCACAGTGGGGAAATTTCAAAAATCACAGCAGCAACAATTATGACCCTTTCACACAAATGTCTAATAGCGTCAACAATATAACGTCATCACATTTGGACATGAATGTTGTAAACTGTAATTGTGATGTTTAAAATATAAAATATCACTAGAATTGTACATTGGGCGGCGCTTTAAGAGAGAGAGAGAGAGACTCTTCCCTCCTTCTCCCCTCTGGATTAGAGCGTGTTGGTTCTCCGGCCTCATTATTCCCCTTCCAGCTCATGAATTTCATTTTGCATCGTGCACGGGGGTCAACGGGCCACTGATTTACTAATGCCATAACATGATTCCTCCTTTGCCATTTAGCATACCCCCCCCCCCCCCCCCCCCGATGCATCAGAGTGCGAGTCACATCCAGTCACAGACGAGGGATGAGCCCACTGAGCCGCACGCCGCACCATCTGCATATAGATGAAGCCTCGCACTCTGCTTCCACAGCAAGAGCTCCCAGCCCCCATGAACACGTAGACCCAGAACCCCCTCCCACACACACACACACACACACACACACACACACACACACACACACACACACACACACACAGAATTAGCTCTGCCAGTGAGTCCAGACGTCGAGCAATCACGAAAATGAAAACATAAATAAAGAATCTTTTTGCTCATTTGAATGTGAAGGAGCAAAACCTGCAAAGCAAATAGACACACACACATACACACACACACACACACACACACATCTGAAGGCCTGCTTGTCCCCAACGGGACTATTTGACGGGTTATCTTCCCCTCCGGTGAAGTCCAGTGTTTTTTTTTCTTCTTTTTTTCCCCAAGCTTGTCGCCATTCATCCGACATTCCCTCCAAACATTCTCTGTTTTTTTTATTCACTTTATTTACGTGCGTGCCTCCTCGTCATCGTTTTCTTCTCGCAAGAGTTTACCGTGCGAGCGTAGAAATGAAGAAGCACCGCACAGGAGATTTGGATTCAGTTTGAGCTTCTCTCTTTTTTTTTATTACATCCTTCTGATCCTACACACACGCACACACACACACGCACACGCACACACACACTCGCGCGCTCCACACAATTCATTTCGCTCATGTTCAACCCCCCAGCCCCCCACTTGTCCACAGCCCCTGGATAATAGAGATGTGAGAGCCCCAATGAACAGCGGCTCTCTCCAGCTCCTCAGAAGCAGTCTTAGATTGCCTGCTGATGGTATTAGGCATGTTAATCTGTTGGACCCACAGATCATCCAATAACCGTGCTCGCGAGACAACGCTCTATTAACGCGGAGTTAATGTCAGGAGGGGGGGGGGGATCCTTTGTGTGTGTGTGTGTGTGTGTGTGTGTGTGACTGGTGGTGACATCTCATTTTCCAGCAAAGCTTTAGTGTCCACACACACACACACACACACACACGCGCTTGTGAACAGCAGTCAGCGTTGCTCATCAAATGATGGAAAAGTTTATTTACGGCTCAGGTTTAAGACGTCGAGGCTCCCACCGTGATACGGGCTCTCCAGCCTCTCGGCTAACACGCGCTCCACATTCCTTCATGTTTAGTTTCTCCTGTTTAAAATGAAGAAGGAGACGCACAACCGTTGAGTCGAGGGACCGTAAAAGATAATCTACTCTAATTGAGAGAATAGAAACACAATTATATATTAAGGCAGGACAGTTACCACAGAGCAGTAGAGTTACCACAGAGCAGTAGAGTTACCACAGAGCAGTAGAGTTACCACAGAGCAGTAGAGTTACCACAAAGCAGTAGAGTTACCACAGAGCAGTAGAGTTACTACAGAGCAGTAGAGTTACCACAGAGCAGTAGAGTTACCACAGAGCAGTAGAGTTACCACAGAGCAGTAGAGTTACCACAAAGCAGTAGAGTTACCACAGAGCAGTAGAGTTACTACAGAGCAGTAGAGTTACCACAGAGCAGTAGTTACCACAGAGCAGTAGAGTTACTACAGAGCAGTAGAGTTACTACAGAGCAGTAGAGTTACCACAGAGCAGTAGAGTTACCACAAAGCAGTAGAGTTACCACAGAGCAGTAGAGTTACCACAAAGCAGTAGAGTTACCACAGAGCAGTAGAGTTACCACAGAGCAGTAGAGTTACCACAGAGCAGTAGAGTTACCACAGAGCAGTAGAGTTACCACAGAGCAGTAGAGTTACCACAGAGCAGTAGAGTTACCACAGAGCGTCCACACCACAGAGGCTGGACAATATATCTACACTACCGTTCAAAAGTTTGGGGTCACCGAGAACATTTTGTGTTTTCCATGAAAACTCACACTTTTATTTATTAAATGAATACAAGATTAATACAAAATATAGTCAAAAATTTGACGAGGTTAGAAATAATGATTTTCATTGTAAATATTAATGTTGTTCTTCAAACTTGTGGCTCAAAGGAAGACCAGTTTTAGAGCTTCTCTCACCAGCATAACTGTTTTCAGCTGCGCTCACATAAAAAGGGTTTCAATGTCAAGGAATAATCTGTTTGTGGAAAATGCAAAATAAAAAGTTATAAAAAACTAATAAAAAGGGTTTCAAGGGGGTTCTACCCCTCTGCTCGTCTTCTAAGGCAATAACACAATGTACCACTAGAACACTGGAGATGGGCCTCTAAAACTGTTTAAAAACAAGAGAATAGTCATTTACCACATGAACTATGTATAGAGTGTAT
The DNA here is from genome assembly GCA_036178185.1 of Liparis tanakae. NCBI lineage: Eukaryota > Metazoa > Chordata > Actinopteri > Perciformes > Liparidae > Liparis > Liparis tanakae. The sequence goes on from CM070100.1 coordinate 19,883,483, forward strand.
TTCTGATTAATTTAATGTCATTTTCATTGGAAAAAACAGTGCATTTTTTTTCTTTTTTCTAAGTGACCCCAGACTTTTGAACGGTAGTGTATGTCAGAAGACGTCTTAACTTAATTTCTCCGGGTCTTTTATTTCCTTCCAGACTCCCGCAGTTCAAGGAGGAGGCCAAGAGCTTCGTGGGCGCCAACATGAAGAAGGTAAAGGGATCGAAGCGTCGAGTGTCGATCCGACCGCCTCGCTGTCGTCGTCCTCTTCTTCCCACTTGTTGCTCGTTGTCGTCGTGCCCTTCTGAGAGGTTCCTGTCTGTTTGCTGTGAAATCCAGTTGTTGATTATATACTGAAGCGTCCCTTACATAAATACCCAGATCGGCCACATCGCCGCGGTAACCCGTGGTACTCGGTGGGCTTTCCCACCTCTTGGGTAAACCCATCACGACTGATTAAACAGTGTAATGAAGGAACGGCTCCGGACTCCACACACATCGTCAGGGCCGGTCTGCTCCCGTCTCCTCGGTAACGAGGCGGCGCCCTCTCATCACCTCTTCTCCGTCCTTTTACTTCAGTCCTAGTTTGGGAACATTTGTAGTTTTTTCCGGTTAGAGTAGCACAGCACGTGTTCCCTCGGCTTCTCAAACGAAATATTATAGACCCCCCCCTCCCCCCCCCCATATGCAGGGACTGAGTCAGTAATAATAATAATAATAATAATAATAATAATGCATTATATTTTTATCGCACTCTTCCTTCAAGAATCTGAGTGCCACAAATAAATTTGTAAAAACAAATACAATCGATTAAAACATAGTTAAAAGCAACTCATAAAAAAACAAATTAATTAAGAAAGAAAATAGAAGAATGTAATGGCTGACATGGTGTCGTGTTGTCTGAGTGTCGTGCTGCTGGTACCTACATGTCCAGTTTCTATATCCTGCCCGACGACCCGGTCGTTTCTGCTTCTTGCATGCTCCGCCCGCCCGCTCTGCTCGCTCGCCGGCTGCCCATCCTCCAGCGGTTAGGCCCCTCCCACCGCGCACAGTGTCCGTCCCGGTGTGTGTCTCTGTGTCTGTCCCACTGCTGACGTGTTACCCATCACTAATTCCGGGCACCTTGCTCGCTCCCCCTTCTCTTCTGAGGCTTACAATATCATGTGGAAAAACAAACGAGTGCAGGTAAGGAAGATGACTCTCAGTATTTAGGCTGGACAATCTCTCCCTGTAACCTTTCCCCTTGTCCTTGTTTGATTTATTTTGTATTTGTACAAACCGCACTAACCTCCCACGTCTCTTCGTTATCAAGTGAACACAGTTTGACTATGACATGTCAACCGTGCTTGTGAATTACATTACTTTAATGGTATTATTTCACATTTAGTTGTTGCTTTACACCCTCATGCATCATGCTGCCCGTGTACCTCCTCAGCCGCTGCAGGATCGAGCATGTCCGAGTCCCGAGTACCGAGTACTTCTCCCCGTTTGTTTTTTAGTGAAGCCGATATAAAAAAAAGTCTGAAACTGTGAATTAATTGACAACAGCTTTTTATAAACAACAGCACATCACACCGACAGAGAGGGAGTAGCAGTGGCTCTTCTTAGCGTTCAGTAATTGTGTGCATGAACCTACAGTGCCGTTTTATTTCAATTTAATCCGTGCATCTTCTTCTGAAATGACCTGCTGCTTCATTCACAGCTGAAGCCGGGCTGGTTTCAGGCCGTGATCCAACAGGACCGTCTCTTTTAAAAACAACACTGAGTATCCCACCCTCATTTCTCAGAGAACCAGGGTTACATTAATAACCAGAGGGGTTTCTCTCTCTCTGAGGTTTTCCTCTTAGGTCCCCGGTATGTTACACGGGATGCTTATGACAGGAGTACGTTTAATTCGGATATTGACATTGGCTTTATTTGCAGTATTTTGATAAACTGTCATGTTGTACAAGGGTACTAGTGAAAGGGTAAACAATCATAGTGTAATAAATAAAAGGTTATGTTTGAAGCAGGCCTGGGACGGTTCAGTATGTGGCTTCAGTAACTCTTCTCGAGGGAAAATATGCAGGCGTATAATCAAAACCATCCTTAATTTTTAGCAGTACTCCATCTATTTAGCATTGGACTCTAAAGATTGATGCCACACGATTATATATATTTATATAAATATTTATATATATATATATATATATATATATATATATTTATATAGATATTTATATATATATATAAATATTTGTGTATATTTATATATATATATATTTGTGTATATATATATATATATTTGTGTATATACATATATATATGTATATACATATTTGTATATATATATAAATATTTGTGTATACATACATATATAAATATTTATATATATATATAAATATTTATACGTAGATACACAAATATATATATATATATATATATATACTTATTCCACAGAGGGCTTTATACAGCTGTGTTCACACATCCAGACTTACTCCCGACACCTGGAACACACACTTTTACATAGTTTTTTGGAGAAAACCCCTTTAGGCAAAGCTTAGAGAAAAAGCTAAACGCAAAGCGTAACCATTGTTGTGCTCCAAGGCATTTAGCGCGATCGCACCCTTTTAAGCCGGCAGCCTGTCACTAGCTCACAGCTCACAGCTCGTCTCTTACTTCTGGGGGGAAGAAAAGCGTCCTCTCTGGTCACGGCCTCGGTCTGTCCGGACGCTCCAGTCGCACGGCGAGCGTGGAGAAGCGTGGAGAAGCGTGGAGAAGCCCGGCTCAGCACTGCGCTCTGTTTCCTCCAGTTGAAGATGCGCGCCGGAGGGATGAGCGAGTCGTCCAAATGGAAGAAGCAGAAACGCTCGCCGAGGCCGCCTCGCCACCTGGTCCGGAGCGCCTCCGGTCAGATGGACTCGACCCAGTCCAGCACCCTCAGCAACAACAACCTTTCAGGTAAGAGACGCACAATGTGACGACGTTTCTTCTTCTAAAAGGCCTGGTGGGGTCCAACCTAGACGAGGATGATGTGCACCTTTTCTCCATGGAGAATCATCTGATGTTGGCATCCATTTTTTAAAGATAAGGAATCTGTGGTGGACCTTTCAGCACATACACTAGTGTTCAAAAGTTTGGGGTCACCCAGACAATTTGGGTGTTTTCCATGAAAACTCACACTTTAATTTATCAAATAAAGTGCAAAATTAATATAAAATATAGTCAAGACATTAACAAGGTTAGAAATAATGTTTTTTATTTAAAATTTTAATTATGTTCTTCAATCTTGTCGCTCAAAGGAAGGCCAGTTTTCTAGCTTTTCTCACCTGCATAACTGTTTTCAGCTGCGCTCGCATTAAAAAGGGTTTTATACCCATCCGTTAGTCTTCCAAGGCGATAACACAATGTACCATTAGAACACTGGAGATGGGCCTCTACACACCTATGTAGAGACTTCATTTAAAAAACATGGAATAGACATTTACCACATTATCAATGTATATAATGTATTTCTGATTAATTTAATGTTATCTTCATTGAAAGAAACTGTGCTTTAAAAAAAAAAAAAAAAAACATTTCTAAGTGACCCAACCTTTTTGAACGGTGTGTTTTTATGATGGATGGTGAAAACCCATAGTGTTCCACCGCTGCGTCTCTTCCCCCCGTCAGGCGGCGTCCCGTTCATCGAGCCGGGCTCCCCCGCCTCGATCCTCCCGGCTTCGGACAGTGCGGCGTCGTCCGTCTCCAGCCCCACGGCCACCGACAGCGGCCTGGACACCTGCTCCAAGGCCACCTCCAGGGAGGACCTCTCTGACCTGGAACAGTGCAACTCGTCGGCCACCACCCTTCCAGGGTCCGAGCCCGGCTCCCCGGACGCACATGTAAGGGATCATTGAACTTATTTCATGAACGCATGCTCAGCTTTCTCCATACATCTCCATGTTGACTCTATGGTGTCTATGTGTTTGTGACTTTTACCTTTTACAGGGTTCTTACGGTCATGGACAACCTGGAAAAGTCATGGAATTTTAAAAAGGTCATTTCCAGGCCTGGAAAAGTCATGGAAAAAACTTAAATCATAAAAGTGTTGGAAAAGTCATGGAAATGTGTTATAATCACATATTGCACAGAGTTTGAAATAATTAATATGTTAAAAATATATTCAAAATATAAGCCGGCGTACGCTCTCAATACACAAAATGTTCTAAATCTTTTATTTTTTTACCAAGATTTCAGTTTGGTCATGGACATTTGGTTTAAAGTCCTGGAAAACCCATTGAAAACCCATTGAAAAGTCATGGAAATCCATTGGTCAACATGTGTAAAAACCCTGCTTTAATGTCTTCCCGTTCCCCGTTTGCACGTCTAGTCTGAGGAGAGGCGGGTCGGAGCGGCCCCGTCGGCCTCGGTGGAGTCCATCCCCGAGGTCCTGGAGGACAAAGACTCCGTCACAGAGCAGTCCGACGGCAGCTCCGTCCACGACATCGACTACGTCAATCCCAGAGGTGTGCGATTCACACAGTCCACTCAGAGAGACGGTAGGGGATGCCGAGGGACTTCAAAACTCTGTTTTCTCTCTGCTTTGTGTAGCGTTGGAGAACATGGCACTCTTGATGCACAGTTTACAAGAATCGGCGCATACGAGTTGACTTTGTAGAATAGTCGGGGGTTAGTACGGTCATGGAAAACCTGGAAAAGTCCTGGAATTAAAAATAAATATATTTCCAGGACTGGAAAAGTCCTGGGGCAAAAAAAAAATCAAAAAGTCCTGGACATTTGATATATTCATATGTGTCTTTATACTGGATTTTTAAATAATGTGTATGCTTTTAAAAAGAATGACGCTCAAAATTATAAATCTGCATAAGCTCTCATACTTACGTGAATGCAAGTGAAAAGACTTGTTTATTATTTTAATCAAACTATTGTCTTTCATTCATTTGTGTGATTCAAGGTTATTTCCTGTATGCTGTATCTGAATTCTCAGTTAGTTAAAATACGACATTTTCTCACTTTTTCATGTATGCACCGAGATTTCACAAGATGTTTAGTCATGGAAATTTGGTTTAAAGTCCTGGAAAAATTCTGGAAATCCATTGGTCAACATGTGAATGAACCTGTCCATTGGTCATGTGGATGAAACTGTTCATTGGTCATGAGGATGAACCTGTCCATTGGTCATGTGGATGAAACTGTTCATTGGTCATGTGGATGAACCTGTCCATTGGTCATGTGGATGAAACTGTTCATTGGTCATGTGGATGAACCTGTTCATTGGTCATGAGGATGAACCTGTCCATTGGTCATGTGGATGAAACTGTTCATTGGTCATGTGGATGAACCTGTCCATTGGTCATGTGGATGAACCTGTCCATTGGTCATGTGGATGAAACTGTTCATTGGTCATGTGGATGAACCTGTTCATTGGTCATGTGGATGAAACTGTTCATTGGTCATGTGGATGAACCTGTCCATTGGTCATGTGGATGAAACTGTTCATTGGTCATGTGGATGAACCTGTTCATTGGTCATGAGGATGAACCTGTCCATTGGTCATGTGGATGAAACTGTTCATTGGTCATGTGGATGAACCTGTCCATTGGTCATGTGGATGAACCTGTCCATTGGTCATGTGGATGAAACTGTTCATTGGTCATGTGGATGAACCTGTTCATTGGTCATGTGGATGAACCTGTTCATTGGTCATGTGGATGAACCTGTTCATTGGTCATGTGGATGAACCTGTTCATTGGTCATGAGGATGAACCTGTTCATTGGTCATGAGGATAAACCTGTTCATTGGTCATGTGGATGAACCTGTTCATTGGTCATGAGGATAAACCTGTTCATTGGTCATGAGGATAAACCTGTTCATTGGTCATGTGGATGAACCTGTTCATTGGGCATGTGGATGAACCTGTTCATTGGTCATGTATATGAACCTGTTCATTGGTCATGTGGATGAACCTGTTCATTGGTCATGTGGATGAACCTGTTCATTGGTCATGTGGATGAACCTGTTCATTGGTCATGTGGATGAACCTGTCCATTGGTCATGTGGATGAACCTGTTCATTGGTCATGTGGATGAATCTGCCAGGCGTAAACGTAGCAATAGATATGCGTTTATTTAAAAATCAATGTAATTGCCGTGAGTCCTTTCCTAACCTCGGTCCTCCTCTCGCCTCTCCCGTCTTTCCCGTAGGAGCGACCCTCATCCCGTACGGCCTGCCATGTCTACGGGAGCTTTTCCGCTTCCTGATCTCTCTGACCAACCCACAAGACCGCCACAACACCGACGCCATGATGCACATGGGCCTGCAGCTGCTGACCGTGGCGCTCGAGTCGGCGCACATCACCAACTACCAGTCGTTGCTCGGACTGGTCAAGGATGAGCTCTGCAGACATCTCTTCCAGGTGAGGTTCAATTCAGTTTATTTTGTATCACGTACGACATCCCTGACCTTTGACCTCACATCGGATCAGGAAAAACTCCCAAGAAATAGAGAAAAAAACTTTCACAGGGAAATAAATGTAAGAAACCTTCAGGAGAGCAACAGAGGAGGATCTCTATCATGATCCATGTGCTCCCAGTAGTGTTCAAACTTACCCGCGTTTTGGTAATAATTGGATATTTTCTCTGCATTAGTGAGAAATACCTTTTTTAGTTTGTTCTGAAAGTGTTTTAAACAGATTTTTTTCATATTTAAAACTGTTCAAAACGAAGGCTTGGATGACTTTCAATGGAAACTTGTGCATCTGCTTTGTTGGAATCCAAATCAGAAAATTAAAGTTAAAATTCCTCACCTTTTTGATTTTGGTCTACATTGGATTCATGCTAACTAGTTCCATCATGATAGGATGGTGTGTCGACTGTCGACTACTACGAAGTATACAAAGTATTTATCCCCCCCCCACACACACACCTTTCTGCGCATGTTGTTGTTCCTCGTTTGCCTTCATCCTTTCAGTGTCAGTCAAAGTAGGAACAACGCTTCAGTGAAATTGAACGCTTTATCACGACATCAAGAACAACAACCACCCAAAGTTGTTTTTGGAGAAGCAATATTAAAAGCAGGGTTTGTACGGTCATGGAGTCATGGAAACCCTGGAAGCAATCATGGGATTTTAAAATCGTTATTTCCAGGCCTGGAAAAGTTCTTTATCATATATATTTTTTTTAATTCATGGAAATTTGTTCTATTTATATTTTCATTTCTGCAGTTTGATTAAAATGATTCACATTCATATAAATATTTTGTATTTTATTTTAAGCAAACTATTTTCTCTCATTCATTTGTGCTTGTAACGGATCCATCCATCCATCCATTATCAATACCGCTTATCCTCATATCCTAATGTAACGGATCCCTTTATATGAATTAGTGTGAAACTTACTGCTGGTGAAACTTCTTTATTTTCTCTCTTTAGGTGAATAAACATGAATTGAAACTCGTAAACAATCGTCACCTCGTCCCCACCGTAAGAGCGTTAGCCTCGTCCAATAACACGATTACACTTTGTAAAAAATGCCCATCTGTCCATCCGTAGCCGTACCATTAAGTTTGCATTTTAACTTAATCAAAATAAAAGTCAGATTTAACTATAAAGAGGAAGTGGATGAAAACGTTTTAATTTTTCAAACAATACAATATAAAAAGGCATACATCCAAAAAAATAAAGCAGATACAAAAATAGACAAACACAAAACAATAAACCTTTAATGGGGTTATTTGCAGTGCCATTTAAGGTATTTACTCTTGTATACAGCCAGATTTCACAAAACTTTTGGTCATGGAAATTTGGTTTAAAGTCGTGGACATCCATTGGTCAACATGTGAACCCTGAATTAGCTGAATGAATCTTTTCTGATGACTGTATCTGTGTTGCAGTTGCTGAGCGTGGACCGTATGAACCTCTACACGTCCTCCATACGGGTCTGCTTCCTGCTTTTCGAGAGCATGAGAGTGCATCTGAAGTTTCAGCTGGAGGTAAATACATCGAAACTGGTTTTGTTTTCATCGCACGATCACGAGGCGCTAATACATCCTCCTCGCCGTGCGTCGAACACGACAGATGTACCTGAAGAAGATGATGGACATCATCACGTCGGAGAACATCAAGATGCCCTACGAGATGAAGGAGATGGCCCTGGAGGCTCTGGTGCAGCTGTGGAGGATTCCCAGCTTCGTCACCGAGCTGTACATCAACTACGACTGCGACTTCTACTTCTCCAATCTGTTTGAGGACCTCACCAAGCTGCTGTCCAAGGTGACTTCCGCACAACATCACTGCCGTCACGCTTTCTTACATGAATCTTTAAGCACACTTTGTTTGCACGAGAAATGGAGCTAAAAAAAATATGTGCGTGAATATTTTAGGCGTCCACGTTTATCTTCTGTCGTTTTAAAATGTTTGTCTTCTTCCGAACTTCTCTGATGGAATAAAAAAAAGGTCTAGAATATCCTTTCTTTCCTGATATAGATATAATAATAATAATAATTATAATAATAATAATTATAATAATCATAATAATTAAAACAATAATAATAATAATTATATTAATATTAATTTCTATTCTTTTATAATCTTTAATATTTAATAATATTAAAGAGCACATTTCTCATTTATAAGTAAATTAATTGTTAGTTCTGCTGATGAAACTAGATAAATATAGTAGCTTTACAATAACAAATAACACAAATTACATTAAAAAACAATACAATTAATTAAAAAAAACAATAAATAAATGCAAATATGAACATAGAGTATACACTCACCCATTAAAAGCAATGCACAGGTGGGTTTTAAATTAGTGATTTGCAGATTGAAAGCTCGGTTCAGTCTCGGAGGAGTTTAAAAACACTTCTTTTCTGTTTTTCTTTTCTATCGGTTTGACTTTGGATGCAACGCGTCCTTCAGTTTGGTGAACGCCGTCGTCTTGTGTTCCTCAGAATGCGTTCCCGGTGTCGGGGCAGCTCTACACCACCCACCTGCTGTCGCTGGAGGCGCTGCTCACGGTGATCGACAGCACCGAAGCCCACTGCCAGGCCAAGGTGCTCAACAGCAGCGCCCAGCAGGACCAGTCCGACACCCTGCTGGCGGAGGGAGAGGCTTCCACCGCCAACGGACCCGACGCCACCGCCGGTACGCTGCACACGCCACACTGTCCTCTTCATCACTCATGTGCAGTACATCGTCTTTAAGAGAGAAAAAAGAAAATACACTACCGTTCAAAAGTTTGGGGTCACCGAGAAAATGTTGTTTTCCATGAAAACTCACACTTTTATTTATTAAATGAATACAAGATTAATACAAAATATAGTCAAGACATTGACGAGGTTATAAATAATGATTTTCATTGTAAATATTAATGTTGTTCTTCAAACTTGTGGCTCAAAGGAAGGCCAGTTTTAGAGCTTCTCTCACCAGCATGACTGTTTTCAGCTGCGCTCACATAAAAAGGGTTTCAATGTCAAGCAATAATCTGTTTGTGGAAAATGCTAAATAAAAAGTTATACAAATTTAAAGAGTTTCAAGGGGGTTCTACCCCTCTGCTAGTCTTCTAAGGCAATAACACAATGTACCACTAGAACATGGAGATGGGCCTCTATACACCTCTGTAGAGACTCCATTAAAAAACAGAGAATAGTCATTTACCACATTAACTATGTATAGAGGGTATTTCCGATTAATTTAATGTCATTTTCATTGGAAAAAACAGTTTTTTTTCTTCTTTTTTCTATGTGACCCCAAACTTTTGAACGGTAGTGTATATATTTTTTTCAGATTGTTCGATAATGCTTTTCTTTTTCTTACTTATTTTGTTTCTGTCTCCAGATCCAAACAGGCTGGGCAGTACCAATGATCTGAGTCTTCCCCCAACTGACAACGCCCCGGTGTGTCCACCAACCAGTGGACACCTGATGGCGGAGAAGATGAGACTGGGCCGGCAGGACCAAGGGGAGAGCGACTCCGGTGAGATCCGATGGACAGTTTGGACTTGACCGTCTCCCGAAGCGTTAAGACGGAAGCTGATTTCAAATGGTGATTTGTTTCTCTCCCATCCAGCTGAGAAGAGAGCCCCGAAAAAGCCCCAACGTTTTTCCTCATGTTTACCCGATTCCCAAGAACTGGTGGACATCAGAGCGAAGAAAAAGGTGAGCGGTGTTGACTTTTTTTTAAATTTCTTGTAGGATTTCATATCGACGACCTCTTCTAAACTCTGTCACTCCACCGTTTCCTAGCTGCTGATCACCGGCACGGAGCAGTTCAACCAGAAGTCCAAGAAGGGAATCCAGTTCCTGCAGGAGAAGGGTCTGCTCAGCAGCCCTCTGGACAACGACCAGGTGGCCCAGTGGCTCCGGGAAAACCCCCGACTGGACAAGAAGATGATCGGAGAGTTCGTCAGCGACCGCAAGAACATGGAGCTCCTGGACAGCTTTGTCAAGTACGGTGACGTTCCAGGGATTATCGCCCCTATGTTTACCATCTTTACAAGCTTTTCGCTTCACTCGCGCAAGGGGCGGGGCTTATCTCCGTGGAAACAGTTATCATTTCCTTTATCCACCATGAAGAACTAACCACTAGTTCTGCTTCATACTTGAAGACGTCCCACAGACGTATAAACATCTAACGCCCTTGTGTTTGGGTTCATAACATTAATATATATATATTTTTTATTTTTTGTAAATATATATATATATTTATTATATATATATATATATTCATATATATTATATATATATATATATATATATATATATATATATATATTCATATATATTTATATATATATTTATTATATATATATTTATTAAATTTAAATATATATTTATATATATTAAAGGGCCGGTTGTAACTGTATAAACTACTCAAACATATTGTTAAACAACTCTCTTTGCATTTGATTATTGTTTATTTGAGTGTACAAATATTGTACATAAGAACATTTCTCAAATATTATAACATACATCCATTTAATTTAACATTTTCAAAATAAAAGCGCAGGATATTTTTCTTTAAGAAAAGGGGATTATGTGTCTTTCAATATCGTCAGGGGCAACAGTAAATGATGAGATGGGCCTGCGGTGTCGAGGTTGTGTTAATAAAGTGCTGACCGATGTTGTGGGATCTGTTTTGGCAGCACGTTCACCTTCCAGGGGCTTCGCATCGACGAGGCCCTGCGGCTCTACCTGGAGGCCTTCAGGCTCCCCGGAGAGGCTCCCGTCATCCAGAGACTCCTGGAAACCTTCACAGACAACTGGCATGTAAGGCACTTTTTATTCATTTATTACAATCTCTCAGCACATTTAGATTATTGGAGAAGGAGCTTCGTACAACTTTCAAAGGCAAAATACAAAGGCAAACTCAACTTTTCATACACGGTCAACCCATCAGTGTTCTCTGTGTTTGAATTAAGGAGCTAAAACTATTCCATACGCTCCATTTTTTACTTTTTAAAGAAGCAAAGCAACTTAAACTCAAAATATTTCGCCCACGCCGTCTGCTCCTCCTCATCGCTCGCACATAAAGATTGCGTAAGATGGCGTGTAAACAAAGCCGGTGACGGCTCTCGCACAATCGCTTCAGATCATCATCAGTCCGAATCAAACCACCTGTCACACCTACTGACAACAAAACAGTCTGGTAGTTTAGTTAGCTGTTAGTTAACCACATCGTCCAATAATAACAATCCGAGCGAGTCACACCCACGGCCCCCAGGCCGGGGGGGGGGCGCTAATGGCTCGGATTACCTGAGACGTGACTTGTATACAAAACTTGAGCTTCGTGGACTTAAAGGGTTTCGACGCACATAAAAGAGCCAAATCGAGCTAATCTCAATTGACAGCGGCGTAATCTGAAAACACGACGGGTGATCTCGACCACGAGAGAGAGAATCCACCGCCGGCAACGGGCAACGGGCAACGGTTTATTTAGGATTTGTCTGCGTTGACTTGAGACACACGACCGCTCCAACGTTTTAGAACACCTCACAAGTTCTCCAGTTTATACTGAAATGCACACGGTTGGATTTCTCAAAGTACTCTGAAATTAAAGCATCGAACAAATAAACTATTGGAGGTTAAAAATACATAAATCATGAAGTCGTTTTGTTTAACAAATTAAATCTAAATGTTTTTTTCCAGATATAAGAGCCGAACACACTCGTTCAGCTTTCTTTCTACAATGGAAATCAAATATTATTCAGAAAGTTCTTCCAGCTGCAAGTTGTGAACCTGAAAAAGGCTTTTCTGTATAACTCTGACATTCACATTATTTTATCAGTTTTTGGGAACCTAAACTTTTTAGTTTAACCTCCTTTTATACCACTTCAGGTTATATCAACTGCTTAAAATTCAACAAAAACTGAAAAAAAGTGGGTGTGTTTGAAACGTTTTGACTGGATCCGCAAGCACACACACTCGCAGACACACAAACACACACACACACACACACACACACACAGAGGTGTGGACTCAAATTACGAGACTTTTGAGTCCAGCTGGAGCAAAAGCAGTAAAAGAGCTCTTCTAAATAAATAAAAAAGTATGATTTATATGCATGAAGCATTGATGATCTCTTTTTTATTGATGTGTGTGTGTGTGTGTGTGTGTGTGTATTTTGTAGAAAGTGAACGGCTCTCCCTTCGTGACCAACGATGCAGGCTTCGCCTTGGCCTACGCGGTCATCATGCTGAACACCGACCAGCACAACCACAACGTCCGCAAGCAGAACATCCCCATGACGATCGAGGTGAGCCATCTTTCTCACACACACACACACACACACACACACACACACACACACACACACACACACAGAAGACGATACTACTGGCTGAATAGAATTCTATTCTCAGGGAGAAGTGAGAACGTGTGTGTGTGTGTGTGTGTGTGTGTGTGTTTTGTGTTATTTGCCCTCACGTATTTCCATTTTCAATCTTTTGGTGAATAAACATCGAACATTTTCGAGGTTCTCACACAAACCCGGTTGAAGGCACAAAGATGTAACAACGTTTAGAGGCGTTTCTACTCCGAGCCACCAGAGGGCGCTCAAACGAAATGAAGTGAAGTATCGACGTGAAACCCAGAGATGAACCGAGCTCCACAGTGAAGAGGAGGGATCGTAACTATCTGTAAAGACTACTTTATTATCTTTTTCCCCAAGTCCTGTAAAGAAACAAGCGCAGCATTACCGTAACATGTATTATAAAGAAACAAAAGAGATCAGAATATCCTGCAAATTATTTGATTTCGCCGCAAAATATTTACTAAAATTACGATTTCTTTTGTCTTTTTTAAGAACCGTTTTCGAAGCATCTAAAAAACGAACTGATCTTCCGTCTCGTGTTTTTTTAAAACTTGTATGATCAGTGAACTATTTGTCACACGATCCCGTGAGAACGTGCACGACGGAGCGCCGCCGCCGCCCGGGAGTTCCTTATTTCCTGGTGCCCACGTATAAACTAAAAATAATCCTGTACCTTTTGTCTTGGACACATTTGCAGATTAAATTGAGTGAAAGGAATCAAAGGTGGACACTGAGCATGCCTCTGTGTCTGAAGGGGGGGGGGGGGGGGGGATTCCTCTGCCCTGAAAGCCAACAGCTGGAGGCAGTGGTGTTCTCCCCCAGAGGAGGACTCATCCTAAACAAGCGGGGGAGGGGGAGGGGTCTCTCTCTCTCTCTCTCTCTCTCTCTCTCTCTCCCTCCATCCGCCGCCTCTTGTTTTCTCTGACCTCTTTTGATTGACAGCGGCCGAAGACTAAACAAGAGCCCTCTGGCGCTGTGTGTGTGTGTGTGTGTGTGTGTGTGTGTGTGTGTGTGTGTGTGTGTGTGTGTGTGTGTGTGTGTGTGTCGCTCGCTCTCGGGCTCCCTCTCCTTCGCGCCGCCTTCAACAACGCTCTCCTTCCTTTCTCCAGTCCGAGTCGCACCTCCTCGCACACAGCGGCGTGTTTTTCCGAATGATCCCGCCACATTCCTTAAAGGTCAGCCGCGGTTTTCCCGATGAAGATGGCGGTGACCTCCGAGGCTCAGACACCAGGGGGAGAGGCCTCCGACACAATAGTCCGGAGAGGGACAATAAAAGTGGCGCCGAGCGCCGCGGTTACTTAGCAGCTCGCTATGTGCAGCATTCGACCGGAGCATGTGTTGGCAGGGGGGTTATTTTTGAAATGGGGCGGCGGTGGTGGTGGGGGGGAGAGAGAGGGAGAGAGAGAGAGAGAGAGAGAGAGACTATGTCCATCATCACCGCGTAAATCAGATCCTATTCCCGGGGATCTGACAATGAGATGCCATGAGGTACAGGTGAGGTCAGTCTATAAACTTCACGTTGTCCATAAAAATACAGCGAGTGGCTCGTGGGGGGGGGGGGGGGACCAGCAGCTGCTCCAGGAGAGAGAGAGAGAGAGAGAGAGAGAGAGAGAGAGAGAATCCACGGTACTGTATGAGCACGGCGGATAGAAATAGACGAGCGAGGCGCTCATCCTCGACGGCCTCCTGCTCTCTCTCTCTCTCTCTTCTCTCTCTCTCTCTGTGTGTCTCTCTTTCTCTCTCTCCCTCTCTCTCTCTTTGTCTCTCTCTCTCTTTCGCTGTCTCTTTCTTTCTGTCTCTCTGTCTCTCCCTCTCTCTGTCTCTTTCTTTCTGTCTCTCTTTCGCTGTCTCTTTCTTTCTCTGTCTCTTTCTTTCTGTCTCTCCCTCCCTCTCTCTCTCTCTCTCCCCCCCTCTCTCCCTCTCCCTCCCTCTCTCTCTCTCTCTCTCTCCCTGCCGGTGTTTATTTCTCCGCGTCCGCTCAGAGAAGCTCAGCGCCTCCTCTCTCTCCTCTTACCTGCCAGGAGGACGACACCCCGGCCCGCGCCTCGAGGCCGTCCGTCATCACCGGGCGCTTCTGTTTATTTACAGGAGGCTCTGGGCTCTAATCCCTGTTTTCCTAACGCCGAAGCTGAAGCGTATTGAGTAACACGCGGCGAGCGTCGGCCACACAAAGCCCCTTTAATTGTCGGTCGCTGGATGCTCGGTTAACGAAGCCCCGAATGCCAGAGGCGTTGGGTGTCTGGGCCTAAGCTCCCGCGCTGAGATGCACTGACTGACATGTTGATGGTGGAGAAAAGGAAACATTTCGTCTCCCGGCGTCTATCAGGGTTCGTACGGTCATGGAAAACCTGGAAAAGTCATGGAATTTTAAAATGGTCATTTCCAGGCCTGGAAAAGTCATGGAAAATACTTAAATCATGGAAAAGTGTCATAATCACGTGTTCATTTACGCCGAGTTTGAAATAATTTATGTGTTTTTTTTTTTAAAGAAAGACGCTCAGAATATAAGCCGGCGTACGCTCTCAATACGCTACATTTTCTAAATTGTTCATGTTTATGCAGAGATTTCAGTTTGTTCATGGAAATTTGGTTATAACAGGGTTCGTACGGTCATGGAAAACCTGGAAAAGTCATGGAATTTTAAAATGGTCATTTCCAGGCCTGGAAAAGTCATGGAAAAATCTTAAATCATAGAAGTTTTGAAAAAGTCATGGAAATTCTTTATAATCACGTGTTCATTTACGCCGAGTTTAAAATAATTCATATGTTTTTTTAAAGAAAGACGCTCAGAATATAAGCCGGCGTACGCTCTCGATACGCCAAAATTTCTAAATTGTTCATGTTTATACTGAGATTTCAGTTTGTTCATGGAAATTTGGTTTAAAGTCCTGGAAAAGTCCTGGAAATCCGTTGGTCAAAATGTGTAAGAACCCTGATCTTTGTGCGGCGTCTCAATAAAGTTTTCTGCCTGAGAAATGAACTCCCGACTAACTGCGCCATTTATTCGTGCTTTCTTTGAATAGCAATTCAAGAAGAATCTGAAGGGAGTGAATGGAAATAAAGACTTTGACCAGGACATGTTGGAGGATCTCTACAATGCTATCAAGTAAGCTGCCGCCACACACAACTGTGTGCGTGTAAAGAAACTAAATAAACATATTCCTCATGTAACCATAACCTTCTAAATGAGGATGTCCGTCGAGGTTTCTGTGTTATTTTGAGATGTTTGTGCTCTGCAGGAACGAGGAGATTGTGATGCCGGACGAGCAGTCCGGGCTGGTGAAGGACAACTACGTGTGGAGCGTGCTGCTCCACCGCGGCGCCACGCCCGAAGGGGTGTTCCTCCACCTGCCGCCCGGCAGCTACGACCACGACTTGTTCACCATGAGCTGGGGGCCCACCATCGCCGCCCTGTCCTACGTCTTCGACAAGAGCCTGGACGACAACATCATCCAGAAGGCCATCGCCGGCTTCAGGTACGCACGGCGGAGACGAGTCCAGGGTTCGTACGGTCATGGAAAACCTGGAAAAGTCATGGAATTTTAAACTGGTCATTTCCAGGCCTGGAAAAGTCAGGGAAAAAAACTTAAATCATAAAAGTTTGGGAAAAGTCATGGAAATATGTTATGATCACATGTTCATTCATGCCGAGTTTGAAATAATGAATGTTTTTTAAAGAAAAAAGCTCAAAGTATAAGTCGGCGTACGCTCTCAATACGCACAATTTTACCCAAAAAATTATGTTTATACCGAGATTTCAGTTTGGTCATGGAAATTTGGTTTAAAGTCATGGAAAAGTCACGGGAATCCGTTGGTTAAAATGTGTAAGAACCCTGCGAGTCAGAGGCGGGAACGGGTGGAGCGGGGGGGGGGGGGGGGGGGCATACTTTAAATAAGGACTACAAAGACTCACAGGCTCCTCCTCCTCCTCCGCTTTCCCAAGTGTCCGTGGGCGATGCTCTGACCTTCAACGCCTCCTCTAGCAGCTCTGTCACCATCCGTGTATGAGTGTGTGTGTGTGTGTGTGTGTGTGTGTGTGCAGATTTGTAAATGAGATGCAGATCATGAAGCCCAATATCAGTGCAGCCCGTCTCCCATTTACTGCTTTAAGTACAGCCAGATAAAACATCTCCACATCTTCCACGTTGTCGAGTCAACCGCGCCGTGTTTACGGAGTAGCTGCTGAAAATCTTTGCTCTCTACTAGGAGCATCGTCTCGTATGCGTACACTAGCGTTCAGAAGTTTGGGGTCACCCACCCAGACAATTTGGGGTTTTCCATGTAAACTCTCACTTTTATCTATCAAATTATTTGTAAAACGAATATAAAATATAGTCGAGACATTCACCAGGTTAGAAATTATTTTTTTTTTTATTGTAAATATTAATGTTGTTCTTCAAACTTGTCGCTCAAACAAGGCCAGTTTTATAACTTCTCTCACCAGCATAACTGTTTTCAGCTGCGCTCACATAAAAAGTGTTTTCTACCCCTCCGTTAGTCTTCTAACACAATGTACCACTAGAACACTGGAGATGGGCCTCGTGTTTTTTTTTTTTTTACAAAAGAAAAACAGAACACCTAAATTTGACAATCATATTTAATTGTATTCTTATTTATTTGTGGTTATTTATTGTCATTAGTCACATTCGCAGTTCTGATCAAGTAGAGCTCCATTCGGTTCTTCACACACAAAACATGACATGTCACCTGGACCGGTTCATATAGGCGCCCATGTTTTTGACAAATTCATATTTATTAGTAAATTATGGGGACATTTATTGTCCCTCTGCTCGTGATATCGGGGCCAAATTATATTTCCTAGGGTCAGTCTTGCCCTTTGCCCTCGTGTATTCCTGATTCTGAGGTGTAATAATATTCATGTGTCACGTGTGTTTCTGTCTCTTTCAGGAAGTGCGCCATGATAGCGGCTCACTACGGCTTCAGTGACGTGTTCGACAACTTGATCATCTCCCTCTGCAAGTTCACCACTCTGAGCAGTGAGGTGAGGTTCACCCATACAGCATTCAGCTGGCAGTGAGAGCACATTAAGACTGGATCCGGCCCCGAACTCCAGCAATCACAATATTTAATTGCTGGAGTAATAAAGGGCGTTGATTGTTATTTGAGCTTCATGGCGACGGCCTGATGTGTTGTCTTTCATTTGATTTGGTTAATGCATAATCCATTATGAGTTACCTGCTGTAAATTAATGAAAATATCAATTGGCGTATGAAAACAAAGCTTGCTGCATATAAAGTGTGTGTATATATATATATGTATATATTTATATATGTATATGTATATATTTATATGTATATATATTTACATGTATATATTTATTATATATATATATTTATATGTATATATATTTATATATGTATGTATATATATTTAAATATATATATATATATATATTTATATATATATATATATATTTATATATGTATATATTTATATATACATTTATATGTATATATACATATATATTTATATATTTATTTATATATTCATTTATTTATTCATATATTTATATACATATATATATTGATATATTTATTTATATATGTATATATATATTTTCATATATATATTTATGTATGTATATATTTATATATACATTTATATTTATGTATACATATATATATTGGTATATTGATTTATATATTCATTTATTTATTTTATATATATATATATATATATATATATATATATATATATATATATATTGACTGAGTGTTGTTGTGTCCTCTCCCTGTGCAGTCTGTGGAAAACCTTCCGACAGTGTTTGGCAGCAATAATAAAGCGCAGACCGCAGCCAAGACGGTGTTTGACCTCGCCCATCGGCACGGCAACATCCTGAGGGAGGGCTGGAAGAACATCATGGACGCCATGCTCCAGCTGTTCAGAGCCGAGCTCCTGCCCAAAGCCATGGTGGAGGTCAGGACTCCTTTTCCTCCCCTCTCTTCGTCTTTGCTTTGTGATAACCTGCAGATACCTGAGCTCTTAGACAGGAAGACATCCTCCGTGCTGCGCTGCCATCTAGTGGCCACTTCTCGAACTCTCTGCTTCTCGTCCTCAGGTGGAGGATTTCGTGGAGCCCAATGGGAAGATTTCTCTTCAAAGAGTGGAAACGCCTTCTAATCGGTACGCACACGTCTCACTGCCACCTGTTCACATGTTTACATTGAAGGCCAACACGGTATCGCAGCAGGATATTAATCTAGATATACACTACCCCCCATTTTTATTTTTTATTTTAAGCAGTTCAAGTCCAGCGAATAACCAGAAATGGGACAAAAGGTCAGCAGCAAACTGCTCTAGTGTTTGTGTCATCACTCCAGCAATGTTCTTTTTTCCTATTGTCATGACTAAAAGACCAGCTTTCTATTATAAGAAATAGATAGATAGATAGATAGATAGATAGATAGATAGATAGATAGATAGATAGATAGATACTTTATTAATCCCCAAGGGGAAATTTGTTGTTACAGTAGCAGCACCAATAAACTAAATAATATATATATATATATATATATAATAATAAAATTAGAATAAAATATACATATCAGAAACAGTGACTGTGCACAAAGTGAAATAGAAAATACAAATATAATAAAATAAATATGTGTATATATATATATATATATATATATATATATATATATATACACACAACATATATGCAAATACGCAAATATAATACTGGTGACAATAACTGCAGTGTAAAATTAAATTAAATATAGACAGTGTGCAAAATGCAAAGTATATGTGTCAAATAAATAAACCTGGCTGAGAGTAAAACCTGGACGTGTTCCCCTGGCTGTCAGCGGGGAGTCGGCGGTGTTGAGCTTCGTCAACTGGCTGACGCTGAGCGGCGCCGAGCAGTCGGGACAAAGAGGGCCGTCCACGGAGAACCAGGAGGCCAAGCAGGCGGCCGTCCTCTGCATTAAGGTACGGCACGCATCACGACACAACGTGCACACACACACACACACACACACACACACACACACACACACGCACACACGCAGAGGAAGACTGGGTTATGGACCCTTAATGAAAGGCCAGGACAACGTCGTCATGAACATCATATTCACCGCCGTTCAAAAGTTTGGTGTCACCAAATTTGTGTTTTTCATGAAAACTCACACTTTTACTTATCAAATGAATTACGATATAAATATCGTCAAGACATTGAGGTTAGAAATAATGATTTATACGTTGATGAGGTTAAAAATAGTTATTTATATTTGAAATATTAATTTTGTTCTTCAAACGTGTCGCTCAGTTTTAGAGCTCCTCTCCCTACATAACTGTTTTCAGCTGCGCTCACATAAAAAGGGTTTTCTACCCCTCCGTTAGTCTTCTAAGGCGATAACACAATGTACCACTACATTGTCTCTGCCGTCTCTCCTCCTCCAGCAATGCGACCCGGAGAAGCTGATCACAGAGAGTAAATTCCTGCAGCTGGAGTCTCTCCAGGAGCTCATGAAGGTTTGTAGTAGCAACATTTATTTCCACACGTATGGAGCTCTTCAGCTCATCTGGATGCATCCGGCGTCCCCCCCCCCCTCCCCCCCCCCTCCAGGCTCTGATCTCCGTCACCCCCGACGAGGAGACCTACGACGAAGAGGACGCCGCCTTCTGCCTGGAGATGCTGCTGCGGATCATTCTGGAGAACCGGTGAGACCAGGACTCCGTCAGCGTCGGATTCACAGCGCAGTGCCGGGTGGTGTGTGATGCATTGTGTGTGTGTGTGTGTGTGTGTGTGTGTGTGTGTGTGTGTGTGTGTAGAGACCGCGTGTCGTGTGTGTGGCAGACGGTGCGGGACCACCTCTACCGTCTGTGCGTCCACCCCAACGAGAGCTGCTTCCTGGTGGAGAGGGCGGTGGTGGGACTCCTCCGGCTCGCCATCCGCCTGCTGCGGCGAGAGGACATCAGCTCTCAGGTGCACACACACACACACACACACACACACACACACACACACACACTGCAGCGGAGCAGGGCGGTGTTACTGTGATAATCATCTCAGGTCAGCAGACTGGAGGCTCAGCTGATCGTGTTGATCTCTGACTTTAAGTGATTGTCTGCTTGGGATCCATCTTTAAGTCAAACTCAGGACACAGACTCTGTTCTTCTTCTTCTTCTTCTTCTTGTTCTTCTTGTTCTTCTTCTTGTTCTTCTTGTTCTTCTTGTTCTTCTTCTTGTTCTTCTTGTTCTTCTTGTTCTTGTTCTTCTTGTTCTTCTTTTTCTTCGTCTTCTTCTTCCTTTTCTTTTTCTTTTTCTTCTTCTTCGAGTTCTTCTTTGAGTTCTTCTTCTACTTCTTCTTTTTTAGTTCTTTAAGTTCTCTCTCTCTCACACACACACAAACATACATACACACAAACATACACCCACACCTTTTCTCTTCCATTTTCTCTCTCTCTCTCACACACACTTACTCTCTCTGTTTCTGTTTCTCTTTCTTGATCTTTCTCTCACACACACACTCACACAAACACAGACACACTCTTTCTCTCTCTCTCTGTTTCTCTCTCACACACACACTCTCGCTCTCTGTTTCTCTCTCTCTCTGTTTCTTTTTTTCTCACTCACTTTCTCTCTCACTCACACATAGTTTATTAAACTCAATCCCTCCTAGATCATCCCACTTTTTCCCAATTTCATTTTTACAACATCCGTTGAGCGTGAGCCAGAGAGGCAACGCCGCGGCGCCCTTTTCCTCCAGAACGACTTTAATGACGCAACGAGCGTCAAAATAGAAACAGAGACCCGACGGGGCCCGTGGGGCGGGGCCGTCTCCGGGGTCACGGGGCTGACGTGACGTGGAGTCGGGAGGTCACCGGCGTCTTCCCGGCAACACGGGCGAGTCACGTTGCCGGGGAGACGCGCTGACCTACTTCCACCTCGTGGCTGTGGACTGGTGATCCAGCTGTTGATGTTCTCCGTTCTCCGCCTCCGTTCTCCGCCTCCGCCCTGCTGTTCCTCAGCCGGCGTGAGTCGTGTGCTGATAAGAAGCTAATCTGGTGCTGACCTGACCTCGAACCGGGAGGCTGGCCGACATGTGCGGCCGCTCGCCGCTCGCCGCTCGCCGCTCTGCGTTTGTGTTTAGGAGGGTTTGAAACCCGAGATCTGTAAGTTCAAATCAGAGAACGCTCCAGAAAGAGATTATTAAAGTCACAGAACGGGGGACTTTCTCTCTGTAACGATGCGCTGCCTAAACAATGTTTGTTGGCTGCTTTGCACTTAATTATTATTATCATTATTACATTATTATTACTATTATTACTACAGTCTCTTACGAGAGAAACATACTTTCAGATGGAAGAAATGACAATAAAGACGACTGACTTTTTACCCAATTAGTCACAGACTATTTCTTCTTCTTCTTCTTCTTCTTCTTCTTCTTCTTCTTCTTCTTCTTCTTCTGCTACTTCTGCTACTTCTTTTAGTTATTCTTCTTCTAGTTATTCTGATACTTCTTCTAGCTCTTCTTCTAGTTTTTATTTCTTCAAGTTCTTCTTCTTCTTCTTCTTCTTCTTTTTCTTCTTCTTCTGCTACTTCTGCTACTTCTTTTAGTTATTCTTCTTCTAGTTATTCTGATACTTCTTCTAGCTCTTCTTCTAGTTTTTATTTCTTCAAGTTCTTCTTCTTCTAGTTTTTCTTCTATTTTTTTTCTTCTAGTTTTTATTTCTTCTCGTTCTTCTTTTACATTACATTACATGTCATTCTTCTTGTTCTAGTTCTTCTCCTACTTCTTCTTCTAGTTTTTCTTCTAATTTTTCTAGTTCTTCTTCTTCTTCTAGTTCTTCTAGTTTTTCTTCTTCTTCTTCTTCTCTTTACATATTTAGTTGTGGACAGTCCATGTTTCCTCTGGATGGTATTCGTCACGTTTGTGATTCACACACACAGAGCTGGAGGAGTCTGTTCCAGCCCTGATGACCTCCTCTCTCTCTCTCCCTCTCTCTCTCTCCCGCTCTCTCGCCCGCCCACAGGTTCTCCTCTCCCTGCGCCTCCTGCTGATGATGAAGCCCCCCGTGCTCTCGCGGGTCAGCAGGGAGGTGGCCTTCGGCCTCCACGAGCTGCTGAAGACCAACGCCGCCAACATCCACAGCACCGACGACTGGTTCACGCTCTTCTCCCTGCTGGAGGTCATCGGGGCCGGAGTGAAGCCGCCCGCCTCCTTCCAGCTCTCCTCCAGCGCCACCGACAACGACACAGGTGAGATCTCTCTCTCTCTCTCTCCCTCCCCCTCTCTCTCCACATCATCAGGTTGAACCGATTTAGATTTTGTCTTCCTCCATTCAGAGGATCGAGGGTTCGATTCCTCCGCAAATCTTTAAATCTTTGTTATTTTGCAAAAGCATACGGGAATGAAGAGTAAGACCGATACTAGATTGCAAATACAATTAAATAAACAACAATGATAACAACAACAGGGCTCGTACGGTCATGGAAAACCTGGAAAAGTCATGGAAAAAAACAAAATCATCAAAGTTTAGGATAAGTCCTGGAAATGTGTTATCATCACATGTTCATTTACACCGAGTTTGAAATAATTAATATGTTTTTAAAGAAAGACGCTCAAAATGTAAGCCGGCGTACGCTCTTAATACGCAAATTGTTCATGTTTTACCGTTTGGTTATAAACATTTGGTTTGAAGTCCTGGAAAAGTCCTGGAAATCCATTGGTCAACATGTGTAAGAACCCTGGGTTCACTTCAGCAATTTCCCCAAAAGTTTGTTATTTTTTTTTTACTTCTAAAAGTTGTGTCGGCTTTTTTTTCTTCTCTACCCCAAAACAGGTTTTGACCCACGTTGTCTTGATAAATAATGGATGAAATGTGCGTCTCTGTTGCTAGGCGCCCAGTCGGACAGCGAGCTGTCGTCGCACCACGTCAGTGAAGTGAGTCTGGACCGCGGCTACACCTCCGACTCCGAGATCTACACGGAGCACAAGAGCCGGATCCCTCGCTCCACCACGGAGGTGGACGTGGCGAGCAGCGGGTGGCTCGTGGTCAGCAAACACACACACACGCACACGCACACGCATGCACACACAAACACAAAATCTGTCACTCTCACTCACTCACACTTTGACACACACACGCACACACTTCCTGAATGATGACCAGTGAGACATATTGTTCACTCTCCCGCACGCACACACACTCACATGCACGCACGCACACAGACACGCATGCACGCACACACACAAAATCGGTCACTCTCACTCTCTCTCTCACACATACTCACACACATGCACACACGCAAGTACACACACACCCACACACATAAACACACAATCTGTCACTCTCACTCACTCACACTCTGACACACACACACACACGCACGCACACACACTTCCTGAATGATGACCAGTGAGACATATTGTTCACTCTCCCGCACACACGCACGCACGCACACACACACACAAAATCTGTCACTCTCTCTCACACACTCACACACATGCACACACGCAAGTACGCACACACACACACATAAACACACACACACACATAAACACACAATCTGTCACTCTCACTCACTCACACTCACACACACACACACACACACACAAACACACAATCTGTCACTCTCACACACACACACACACACGCCCAGTCACTGAAACATATTTCCGAAGGATGACCAGTGAGACATATTGTTCACACACACACACACACACACACACACACACACACACACACACACTCTCACACACACATACACACGCCCAGTCACTGAAACATATTCTAACCCGTAAGAATGAATCTTGTTCGTGGAGTTGTTTGATCGCTCTGACGCGCGTGTGTGTGTGTCTGTGTGCGTCTGTGTGCGTCTGTCCAGGTGGGGAGAGACGACCTTGAGATGAGTAAGCCCCCCCCGGTGACCTCCAAAGCCCAGCTGAACAACCCTCTGGTGAACCAGTACAGCCTGACGCTGGGCCAGGACCACGGCCAGCACGACACCAAGTCGCTCATCAAGTGCGTGGAGACGCTGTCCTTCATCGTGCGCGACGCCGCACACGTCACGCCCGACAACTTCGAGCTGTGTGTTCGAGCCATCCGGGTGTTCGTGGAGGCGAGCCTCAACGGAGGTGAGGCGGCAGCGTGCGGCGGGGATTACAGAGGAGCTATTCGAAAGAGCTGGAGGCTAACTGTGCTAACAGTTAACAGTGTTATTAGTACTTACAGTGCTACCAGCTAACAATGCTAACAGTACTTACAGTGCTAACAGTGCTACCAGTTAACAGTGCTAACAGTGCAGAGTAAAGTGAACGTGAACCTGTAGGCTAGGATCTACTTTTCCACCACAACGCTGTGAAAAAGTCCCGCTCACGTGCACTAAAAGAGCACGCTCACTAAAAAGGCATACTCACGTGCAGTAAAAAGGCATGCTCACGTGCACTAAAAAGGCATGCTCACGTGCACTAAAAGGGCATGCTCACGTGCACAAAAACGACACGCTCACGTGCACTAAAAGGGCACGCTCACGTGCACTAAAAACCCACGCTCACGTGCACTAAAAAGGCACGCTCACGTGCACTAAAACGACACGCTCACGTGCACTAAAAGGGCACGCTCACTAAAAAGGCACGCTCACGTGCACTAAAAGAGCACGCTCACTAAAAAGGCATACTCACGTGCACTAAAAAGGCATACTCACGTGCACTAAAAGGGCACGCTCACGTGCACTAAAAAGGCATGCTCACGTGCACTAAAAAGGCATGCTCACGTGCACTAAAAGGGCACGCTCACGTGCACTAAAAAGGCACGCTCACGTGCACTAAAACACGCTCACGTGCACTAAAAAGGCACGCTCACGTGCACTAAAAGGGCACGCTCACGTGCACTAAAAACCCACGCTCACGTGCACTAAAAAGGCACGCTCACGTGCACTAAAACGACACGCTCACGTGCACTAAAAAGGCACGCTCACGTGCACTGACATGCATTGCTTGAGGCCGGACGGCTATGTCAGCAAAGAGAAGAAAGCAACGCCGTTCACTGACTGGTGGGAAGTCAGGAGAGGGATCCTTGGACTGGAGCCTTCATTCCTCCTCGGATCGGATTTCACTTCCGAGTTTCACGTGTCTGACCCGTTGTGTCCCAGTCACAACTTTTATATCCTGGATTTTGATGTTGCTATCCAGGAATTAACAAATGGCTCGTCTGGCTCACTGTCCACGTGCTGTAGTACCCAATGCATATTTATATTGACGACCATCTGAGATAGAATTCTGGAAGTCTGGTAAAGTCATGAAAAAAAGTTAAATCATAAAAGTGTTGGAAAAGTCATGGAAAGTTGTTATGATCACCGAGTTTCAAAACATTTATATATTTTCTTAAAGAAAGGCGCTCAAAATATAAGCCGGCGTACGCTCTCGATACCAACAATGTTCTAGATTTTTCATGTTTATACCGAGATTTAAGTTTGTTTATGGACATTTGGTAAAGTCCTAGAAATCCGTCGGTCAAAATATTTAACGGTCATGGAAAACCTGGAAAATTCATTCTCCTTCCTCTCCTTGCCGTCGGCCCCTGAAAACCTCTTCCTCCCCGTTTTCCATTCATCCGTCCTGCCGCTGTGCGACCCACACAATGGCGGGTTAAGCCTGAGAAATGGCGGCGGTGCACTTGTGCTCCGTCAGCCCCGGCGGCGCTCCGGGCCGTTAACAGAGCTTTACACGGCGGACAAAAGCCGTGGGTCGATCAAAGCGGCGGGCGGAGGCCCGGCGCTCATCTCTTTGAGGCGCCGATAGAAAAGTGCAAAACCCGCCATGACTCCGTTGAGCGCTCGCGGTCGGACTCCACAGCGTTTTGTCGAAGGTGGTTTCAACACAAATGAGGAAAGGTTTTGGCGGCGGCCCAAAAGCTCTGTGGTCGTTTTGAGGATCGGGCCGCCGTGGGTGTGATCAGTTCACCGGAAGGCTCTCCACACAACAGAGGGGCGGGGCCAGAGGGGCGGGGCCAGGGGGCGGGGCCAGAGGCGGTGGAAACGGGCTGCAGTGGACATGTTTGTCTCCCGAGTCTCTCTTTACTTTAACCTGCTTGTTATAATTCCCCACACGTCCGCGGGACAACCGTTTATCTTCTCCACTCAAATAACACGCATCACAAAACTCCCAACAAATAGCCTTTTTTATTTATCATCGCCCTCCGTGGTCGTTGCCGTAGCAACGGGTTTAATCACGCGGGGTTCCTACGGTCATGGAAAACCTGGAAAAGTCATGGAATTCTAAAACGGTAATTTCCAGGCCTGGAAAAGTCATGGAAAAAACATAAAAGTTTGGGAAAAGTCATGGAAATGTGTTATAATCATATGTTTATTTACACCAAGTTTAAAATAATTCACGTGTTTTTGAAAGGAGGACTCTCAAAATCTAAGCCGGCGTACGCTCTCGTACTATCCGGGCAATTATTATTTGTTCCCGTTGCAAGTGAACGCACCGTAACTGGAAAGTTCTCCGGCCGTAGCAACAGGAGCTCAGGAAGCGGTCGGGATAATGTCATTTGTTTCATTTCAGTTGTATCGCAGGCTTTGAAATTCTCATTCTTTGAATACTACGTGTTCAAAAAATTTCATTCAGTTTGGTTATGTAAATTTGGTTTACAGTCCTGGAAATCCATCGGTCGACACGTGTAAGAACCCTGACTCTGACCAATGAAACTACTCCGTTACATTTAGGAAACCGTTCTAGTCCCCGTAAAAGAAAGGGAGCCACGCTTATTTGTACGGCACCTTTCAACAACGAGGCAATTCGACTCACATGAAACCAGTAAAAGCATCAAAATATAATGCAGAAGAAAAACAGATTTAACAACAATAAAGAATATTCATTAAAACAGTTTTTTTAAACTGTCAAAAAGCAAATATAGGGGAAAACAAGTTGCAGTTAAATAAATAGAATGCAGTCGTGAGATGCAGACATTTATTGATATCCTTGAATCATGATTAATTCAAGGCAACAGCAAACAGAAACTTCTTCAATCTGAGGGTCCCTGAAGGTCTCACGACACCTTCAGGGACCGTGGTCCAGATACGTGGAGCAGAAGAACTGAACTCGATGAACGGATCTGATTTTGGTGATGAAAAGTCGAGTGTTCTGCCTCCTCAGGTTACCGCAACCACGACAAGAAGAAGAGCCACAAGTACGACTCCTCCAAGTCCCGCATGAGGAAGAAGGCGGGGGGGCGGGACAAGGAGGGCGGCGCCGGAGCGAGGCGAGGCGGAGGCCGGGCGGCCAATCAGCGCCCGGCGCGTTCCCACAGCGACGAGGAGGAGGACGAGGGCGTGCCGGCCAGCTACCACACGGTGTCATTACAGGTTAGTCAGGATGTAAGTACAAAGGAACTCGTTACCTTTCTACCCTATTCTGATTGGAGCCCACAGGCAGCGCTCGGCACTTAGCCCCGCCCCCTCGGTTGCAGAGAGGAGCTTTTCTTCCTGATGTCACGTGGATCAAAGCAGCTTTTACAATCATGTCCTTATGAGAGCAGACGTTACACTCAGCCTCTGCTTCTGGTGGAGTGTCTGTTTGGATGGAAATTATATTATATTATTATATTATTATATATATATGTATATATATATATATATATATTTATAAAACTAAGGCGTTTTTTAATATTCCATCCAAACCGACACACCAGAACCAGAGGATAAGTGTAATATTATAAATATATATATATTTATAAATATATATATATGTATATATAATTAATATATATATGTATATTTGTATATGTATATATATATTTGTGTGTGTGTATATATATATGTACGCATATATGTATATACACACACACACACACACACATATATATATATATATATATTATTTTTTTATTTATAATATTACACTTATCCTCTGTTTCTGATGTGTCGGTTTGGATAGAATATTAAAAAACACCTTAGTTATAAATATATATATACTTGTGTATATATATATATATATATATACTTACTTATATTTATATATATATATATATGACTCCCCTGACGGCTGCATAACAAGGAGCCTCAGTCTTTATCAGATGTTTTAACAACAACAAAGAGTGATCTGAACTTCTGCATCTTTTTCCACTTAGACAAACTGAATTGATTTGGAGCAGCTAATGACATCTATAGCATTTATTGTACATAATATAAAGTATTGATACTAACTTCATGTTTAATTTGAACCTCAAAATCCCAATCTTGTAGCGTACACACACGCGTCTTACACTCACACTTGACGTTCAGGCCACGTCCGCAATACGAGTCCTCGAGCTCCGAAAACCCGATCTACTTCCTGTTCACGCCCCGGCATGCCCAGCGTCAGCCACGTCTTCAGGCGTGTCGGAGGGACGGAGATCATTTCACAAACGATGCTGCGGCTCCGTCGGTTTAGCTTTAGTGGCGTGGCTGTAGCCCGAGGCGTCCTCCGCCGTGCTTCCTGTTGACGTTGGCGTTGGCGTTGCTGTGTGCAGCTGCTGGACCTCATGCACACGCTGCACACGCGGGCCGCCAGCATCTACAGCTCCTGGGCGGAGGAGCAGCGCCACCTGGAGGCCGCGGGGAGGAAGATCGAGGCCGACTCCCAGACCCTGTGGACCAGCTGCTGGTGCCCGCTGCTGCAAGGTGGGCGGGGCCAATATACAGAGGGACATGACGCGTTTTGAGAGACTTTTGTTGATGCATTTTCACTTTTGAAGACTTTTTATATTGTGGATAAAAAACAACAACAAATCAGAAATGTAATTATTTTACAAAAGGCTTTGACAATGTGCCCGTTTCAGATCCTATATAAAAACATATTTCAGGATGTACCCGTCTTGATGATCTGCTTTCTAATGTTTTAAAAGCAATCACACAAGAATCTGCCATATTTCATGTTTTTGAGTCAGATGTCAATAACAGGTTTCGTACGGTCATGGAAAACCTGGGAAAGTCATGGAATTTCAAAATGGTCATTTCCAGGCCTGGAAAAGTCATGGAAAAAACTAAAATCATAAAAGTTTTGGAAAAGTCATGGAAATGTGTTATAACCACATGTTCATTTACACAGAGTTTAAAATAATTGTTTTTTTAAAGAAAAACGCTCAAAATATAAGCCGGCGTACGCAATCAATGCGCAACATGTTCTAAATGTTTCACCAAGATTTCAGTTTGGTCATGGACATTTGGTTTAAAGTCATGGAAAAGTCTTGGAAATCCATCGGTCAACATGTGTAAGAACCCTGTAATAAGCGTTGTCTCTTTCCTGTGAAACCCCTGTGGACTATCGACGTGTCGCTCTTGTTTGTCGGTGGGCTGCAGGCATCGCCTGGCTGTGCTGTGACGCCCGGCGCCAGGTGCGCATGCAGGCCCTCACCTACCTGCAGAGGGCGCTGCTGGTCCACGACCTGCAGACGCTGGACGCCGCCGAGTGGGAGTCCTGCTTCAATAAGGTGAGCGGGGCGGAGAGCGGCACGCCGTCTGCTCCGTCTGCTCCTCCGTGAACGACGGTGGATATTATAAACCTGTGTGTGTGTGTGTGTGTGTGTGTGTGTACGTGTGTGTGTGTGTGTGTGTGTGTGTGTGTGTGTGCGCGCAGGTGCTTTTCCCCCTGCTGACGAAGCTGCTCGACAACATCAGCCCAGCGGACGTGGGCGGGATGGAGGAGACCCGGA
This sequence comes from Liparis tanakae, assembly GCA_036178185.1. NCBI lineage: Eukaryota > Metazoa > Chordata > Actinopteri > Perciformes > Liparidae > Liparis > Liparis tanakae. Next base: position 19,913,921 of record CM070100.1, read on the forward strand.
TGAGAGCCTGCACCCTGCTGTCCAAGGTCTGAACGCCACACACTCCATCAGCACACACACACACACACACACACACACACACGCACACACACACACATGGACCGGTTAGCTCCAGCTAGCGTTTATAAATATCCTTCTTCCTTCTTCTTCTAGCTTATTAAACACTAGTTTACACATCCTGATATCCTTTGAGCTTGAAGGAATAGATAGAGGAAAGAAGAAATACACACATATATGCAAATGTACTCGTAAGATGAGGGTTAAATATAAACACGATGAAGATGCATCACGTATAAAATGTACTTGTCACGGGTGTAACGCTCTACTCATAACATAACCTGTTGTCGTGGTGCTGAAGGAGAACCCTAACTATATCAGGATGAGGAGTTTATTTCAGTGTGAAGGGATCCAGTGGATCCTCAAGCAGGAAGTCCTCTGATCATCCAGATGTTGACGTGCGCTCCTCGTCCCCTCCTCCAGGTGTTCCTCCAGCACCTGTCTCCTCTGCTGTCCCTGCCGACCTTCGCCGCCCTCTGGCTCACCATTCTGGATTTCATGGACAAGTACATGCACGCGGGGTCCAGCGACTTACTGGTGAGAGCAGCGCCGCCCGGCGGGCATTTTGACGTCACGGCCGACGCCTTCGGCTTGCATCTGACATCGATGGGTCCAACGCTTTTTTAAATTTCATTTATTTATTTATTTATTTGGACACCTCAATCAGCCCGGGGGTAGATGTGTCAGTCTTCACTCAGGGAGAACGTGGTTATCACAAAAACATCATAAACACTATAAACATACAGGTTACGATCAAATACAGGCCTCATCCTAAAGTTATAACATAACATCAGAAAAATCAATAAACAAACAATCGCTGATTCACCAACACAAGTTTTTGTGAATTCTGTAGACTCAAAGTGTGAATTTAAACCATAAAATACGGCAAATAATGTCATCAACATCAGTGAACGGCATCAAAAGATGTATGTGGTAGTATATATAAATATATATTTATTAATTTATTTTTCTTTATTTTATATTAATTTTCTGATTTATTTTGATTTCAATTTAGGATAAGGATTTATAAGCATTTTTGCTTCTACTTATACCTTTTCTGTCTTTCTCTTTTGTATATTATATAGAGTAATATTGTATTTTATTTGATTTGATTGACTGAATAAAATACACAAAAAAACGAAAATGACACCTGCATAAGGTCAATTTAAAGTTCATTAAAACTTTAAAAAAAACGTAAGAAAACAAAGAAATATTGTTGATTAACTGGAGAAGATATCAAGCATTCGCCTTTGGGACCAAAAACTATGAATTCAGTTTTTATTATTTTTCTTGAAGAAGATTGTAGAACATCCCGTTGATTTCTCCAATGCGTTTCCCCCTTGTATGGGATTATAGTCGCCTAATGATATACACATGTGGACGTGTGTGTCGTCTGCATAATTATGACGACACACGTTGTTTTTCATAATCTTAAACCGGTGGTAGACGTGGAACCGAAGAGGCCCCAGTATTGAACCTTGGGGAACACCACTTGCCCTCCGCCTCAGCTCTCATGTATAATTAGCCCCTAAAGTATTTTTTTTCATAATCTGACACTTCCACACGCACCGAAACGTCCCACACAAGTATTTGTGAATTCTCAAAGTGAATTTAAATCATATAAAATGTTGACTTCAGTGATTAGCGTCAAAACAAAATGACACATCGGGCCAAATTAGCAAAAACGTGGATGTGTAAAGCGTCAACAAGTCGACCGCCGGGCATGGAACACGGACGACTCGACTCGCCTGGGCTACTCGCTGACCTCTGGGCTACTCGCTGACCTCTGGGCCCTCGCCTCTGTTTTATCGTCCGATAGCTGGAGGCCATCCCCGAGTCCCTGAAGAACATGCTGCTGGTGATGGACACGGCGGGGATCTTCCACAGCGCCGACTCCAGGACCGGATACTCTGACCTGTGGGAGATCACCTGGGAGCGCATCGTGTGCTTCCTGCCCCACCTGAGGGAGGAGCTCTTCAAGCAGACCGTCATCCCAGGTGGGCGGCGAGACGCGGCGGCGAGACGGCGAGTCGTGGCGCCGGCTACTTGACGCTGGGTTTCCTCTTTTCTTTTTAAGAACCAGCCCCCGGTCCTCAAGCAGACCCCGTGCAGCCAGCGTCCCCTCGGGCGTCGCCGCCTCCGCCGGCTCAGACCCCCTCCCCGGTCCCGGTGAACCCTGCAGAGACCCGGACCTCCAGCAGGCCCGCATCACCGCTGGAGCCCCAACCAGGTAACGGGGAGACCCCCCCCCCCCCCCCCCCCCATCGAGGGACGGACCCCTCCCTCCGCTGACCTCCGCTGACCTCTGCTCTCGTGTTCCCCAGGGTCCGAGCGCTCGTCTCCGGTGCCGCACTCGATGCCCTCCGTGCCGCTGACCACGTCCCCGCCCATGTGCCCCTCCCCCCTGAGCCAGTCCCCCCTCATCCTGCAGCCCCTCGCTTCCCCGCTGCAGGTGGGGGGCCCGCCCATGTCGCTGCCCATCATCCTGAACCCCGCCCTCATCGAGGCCACGTCCCCCGTGCCCCTGCTCCCCGGGCCCCGGCCTACGAGCCCTGCTGGCGAGTTCAAGTAAAGAGAGCTCAACCCCCCCATTCTGTCCTCTACCCAGACCACCCCTTAAACTACTGGATCCCACAGACTTCAACTTCAAGAGCTGCGCGGTCCTCCCTCTGATGACTTGGACATGCGATGCCCGCCTGTCCAGATGTCCGGGAACCGGGAAAAATAATGCAGGAGAGATTATAGGATGGAGAGACAAACCAGTGGAGGTGAAGAGGATCTGTAGACGAAGACCAGGGCTGTGGCTCAGAGGGCGCAGAGCTCACAGTGTCCACAAGGGGGACGTGTCATCGCCTGATTCCAGTCCTTTTAAAGTCAACACATCATATTTATATATATATATATATATATATATATATATATATATATATATATATATATATATATATATATATATGTGTGTGTGTATATATTTCCCGCCCCACTGTTTCCACCCTGAAGCTGTACAGGAAAGGATTTATTTATTTATTCGTCAGTCACTTTGGTTCCCTCTCCTCCCGCATGAGCTCTCTCTCTCTCTCTCTCTCTCTCTCTCTCTCTCTCTCTCTCTCTCTCTCTCTCTCTCTCTCGCCCGGCAACAGCATCCACACGTTTGACTTCTGGCGCCCAGTAGAGGGCGCCGTGTGCCACCGCACGCCGCAGCCACAGCACGCCACACTGAGCGAACCGGTGTGACCCTGAAGGCGTCTCACAGATCATGAAAGAGCCCGTGTGTGTGTGTGTGCGTCTATGTGTGTGTGTGTGTGTGTGTGTGTGTGTGTGTGTGTGGCGCTGCAGCGGTCAACACAGGACCAAATCCCCCAGGGCCTTCGCGGAAACCGCACGCAATTCATGGAAGCCCCGCCCCCTTACCGACATTATAGCATCAAGATAGTTTCTCATCCGTCTCCATCCTCGGAGGCCGAAGTAATCACCTGACTGTAAATACCGAAATATATAAAGTGCACAATAACAGAGTTAAGATAGAAGATTTAAAGAATTCTAATGATTTTTGAACAAATTCGAGTCCTGTGAGATCGGGAAGGCGAGGTCAGAGGTCAGAGGTCAGAGACTCTACGGTGAACTTCTCCTTCTCTCAGTCCCACGCGCTGAGGGCTCCGTGTTGCGTAATTCCCCTTTGTAACCATGGAAACGCGTACGCTCGTTAGCACGCGTGCGTCGGGTTTGTGACTGGAAACTTTTTTAAAAAAAAACGACTTTACGACTAAGATGGTTTTGACCTTTTGACCCCTTGAGTACGGAAACACAAACCTGACTTCTAGGATTCGCTTTGATTGGCCTTCCTCCCGCTCTGAGGCTCCGCCCACACGCCAATCGTTTTAGGAGCGAGTCGCCGCTTTAATGCCAAAAATGTGACGCGGCGTCCGGCGCCGGCGGTCCGCCTCTCGGCGATGTGAAAACGTTATTTATTGACTTCTCGGGTCCGGCTGGTCGGGCGACGGCCTTCCAATGAGCGTCGTTGTTGTTGTTGACTCTCATCAGGGGGCGGAGTCTCGCCTGAACGGGAAATGACGTGGATATAATGTGTATATATAAATGAAAAGGTAATGTACTTTTTACTATGTAATAAATATAATGTAAAGAAAGTAAAGTGCTCGTTCTGATGTTTGTGTTGTTGTTGTTGTTGTTGTTGTTGTTTTAACGTCATAAACTTTCAACCGTGGAATCACACCGTGACGGAATGACGCTCACTACCGTTCAAAGGTTTGGGGTCACTGAGACATGTCCTTAATTTTCAAACTAAAGCACTGTTACTTTAAATAAACATGACATTAAATTAATTATAAATACTCTCTCTACATATTTAACGTGGTAAATGACTATTCTATGGTTGTTAATAAGTCTACAGAGGTGTATAGAGGCCCATCTCCATGTTCTAGTGGTACATTGTGTTATCGCCTTAGAAGACTAACGGGGGGGTGGAAAACCCTTGAAAACCCTCTTTTATGTGAGCGCAGCTGAAAACAGTTATGCTGGTGAGAGAAGCTATAAAACTGGCCTTCCTTTGAGACCCAAGTTTGAAGAACAACATTAATATTTACAATGAAAATCTTTATTTATACCCATGTCAATATCTGGACTATATTTAATATTAATTTTGTAATTAATTTGATAAATAAAACTGATGCCCCGCCCCTTTCTCTCCCTAAACCTCGACTAGTACCGTCATGATTCTCTCGTACCTCGCGGGGCCGTTTCCCCATCAGGTCTCCGTGGTAACGGCGGTTTGGGTACCGGACGTCCGTTCACAAAACAAAGAGCCGCTCTCTGGTGTAAAACATCTGAGGTTTTTTTTATTTATTTATTTCAAAGCAGAATGAGAACCACAGTTCTTCAGTAAACTAAGAGTATCAGAAACTACGGAGGCAAAACTGTTCTATTTGTACATGGAATGTAAAAACGTCATTGAAACGAGGGACATCGAGACGAACGGTACGGATTCAAATGACCTACTCTAGAAAGATGGAGGGAACAGTGGGACACACACGTGTGAACCGCACTCCACTCACACACACACACACACACACACACACGCACACACACACACACACACACACACAGTTTCCCCCCCCCTGCTTTAACCAACACAGAATCCACATCAAACCCCGCCCACCCACGCCCTCCCTCTTAACCCCCTCCCTCCCTCCTCCCAACACACACACACACACACACAGTCTTGTCCCCTATCTACACCACCTGCAACAAACAACAATTAGAAAACGACCCCCCCATCCCTCCTCCCTCCAGCGAGGAGGATCCTCACTTGGCGTCCAGCTTGGCCATTTCCTGGAGGTATATTCCGATGCTCTCGCTGTCAAACAGGACGAAGTAAATGTTTTTCAGGGAGGAGCTGCTGGACGACACAAAATGGTTGGAGATGGCCTTGAGGATGAGCTGGGCGGCCGTCTGTTTGGGGAACCCGTTCCTGAGAGAGAGAGGGGGGGGGGGGGGGGTGAGAAGAGGAACCTCGACACAGTGATGAAGACGACGGGACCCTCACGGTCCGCAAAACACCGACGTGCCGGCCTCGGCTACGAAACGTCACGTGGGGCTTTTATTGTGAAGGGTGGGAACAGAAGAAGTGGATCCGGTCTTCCGACGCCTTTATTTTGTGGTCCGAAAGAAAGAATGTCGCCGGATTTGTAAATTAAATTGTGTTTTTGGTTGTGTGCGATTCATTTGCTGCACAACATACTTTTTTTTTAAACTATTTTTAAGTGGATACATTTTCTTTTAAAGAGTAAAAAATAAATGTTGCTTTTTCTGAGCTTTTGAAAATCCGGCATCAACTAAAGAGAAACATGCGAGGGCTCACTGTATCACAACTTACGACAAAGGTGTCAAATACGAGGCCCGCGGGCCAAATACGGCCCGTCGCATCATTGTCTGTGGCCCCTGGCAGCTTGAAAGACGAGAAATCCCCTTTTCTTAAAGAAATTGCACATTGTCCGTGCTTTTATTTTGAAGGCTTCAAATGAAATGGATTTATTTTGTAATATTAGAGACATTTTCTTACGTACAATATTTTACACTCAAATAAACAACAATCAAATGCAAAAAGAGTTATTTAACACTATGTTCAAGGAGTTTATATAGTGTGTCTGGCCCTTTAAGAGGGCGGCCATGATGCTGATGTGGCCCTCGGTGAAGATGAGTTTGACCCCCGCTGCCTTACGACCTGAACCACAGCGGCTCAGACCAGAGCCACTCCTTCCTTTCTTACCTTTCACAATAAAAGCACCAGACACATGCTCTGGGTTGCGTGTTTAGCTCGATATTAACGCGTTCGTCTAAAAAGGACGGGAATAAATCTGGCGGTTTCCGAGCGGCGGTCGGCGTGGAGCTCACCGTCCGGCGGGGAGAGCCGGGAACGCCACGGACTTCAGCTTCTTGTCCTCCGCCGCGGAGAGGCAGTTCTTCACCGTCTTCTCCAGCTGGTCTTCGCACTTCTCCGAGCCCCACGGCGGCACGTTGCAGTGGATGATGAAGCGGGCGGCCATGCCGCTGGCCGGGCTCACCGCCACTGCAAGAGAGCGCGGCGCAGACGGCGTGAGACGGGGAGCATCCTCAGGAACCCCCCCCCCCCCTCCCCCTCTTAAAAAACCTCAAATGTACCAACATCTTCTCCCCGAAAATTTGTATAATTCTAATTATGTGATGGTTGATAAACTTGCACGTTCTAGTTAAATCAATATCACCTAAAAGCAAATGTGTGAACAATGTTAAATATTTCTTGTATGTTTTATATATTTAAAAACATGTCATCATGTTTATTTTATGTTAACCCCGTTAAAGAATATGGAGCAGAACAACATGATGTCATAAACATTGAATGGGCTCCAATTGACCCCAAAAGGTGACAGGAGGGTTCAAATATTTGTTGTTTTCCAGTTGAATTATTCTTAAATATTATTATTATTATAAACTATCAGTCAGTAACCGGTAAATAGACGGTATGCTTGTTGAATTTTTTTTCCCACAGACTGAAATCCAGAAGCATTTAAAAAGCACTTTTTAAAACTTGTGAAATAACCTTTGTTAAAAAATAATATATATATGCATATATATACATATATATATAGTTATTTAAGCTTATTGTCATAAAAATGGCAATAAATAAGACTATTAGGTAATAATAAGACTATTAGGCATTAATGAGACTTTTAGGCAGTAATACGACTATTAGACAATAAATTAGACTTTTAGGCAGTAATAAGATTATTAGGCAGTAATAAGATTATTAGGCAGTACTCTACTGATTCAACGTGTTTTCTTGGAACAGAAAACATAAATCAGACAATCATATTCAATTGTATTCTTATTTCTTCGTGGTTATTTATTTTATTTTTTTACAACTATTAACAATTCTAACTTATTAATTTTTTTTAAATATTAAAAATTATATATATATATATTATTTTTTGTTTTTTGTTTACCTATAACGAGTACAGGAAGTACAGAGACATACCCAACGAAGAACAAAAACAAAACACTATTAAACTATCAGAATTATTAGAGGGATCTATTTGGGCCCTTTCTGCCCCTCTAGTGACATCAGGGGCCACATCATATTCCCGAGGGGCCGTTTTGAGGTGTGTCTCTGACGGTGTGTTCCAGGTGTGAGGGGTCCGTACCTGACGCCACCTCCAGAGGCCCCTGTGCTTTCCGCAGCTCCTTCACTGCCTCCTGGAACTCCCGGCCTCCGGCCTTCTCCAGGGCGTTGCCTGGAAAAGGGGCACGCGTGGGCAGGTAAACACAAGGCATGCTGGGTAACGGGAAGAAGACCCAGAGCGCCATGTGAACCAACGTCCTGCTCACCCACTCCGTCTTTAAGGTCCATCTCCGCGTTGGTCGGGTTGATGATGCCCTCCACTTTGATGGCGCCGATTTTGCTGATTTCGCTCTCGGTGAGTGAAAGCTGCGGATTCACAAAGAGGAAGTCGGATTATCACAAAGTTTCATGACTTAAGTCCAGGTGGTAGATGTCCGAGTCTCTAATTGATCTTGTTATTATCCATCAGCAGCTTCAGTTCATTACGTTACAAGTTTGGGGTCACCCAGACAATTTGATGTTCTCCATGAACACTTTTATTTATCAAATGAATACAAAATGTATATTAAATATAGTCAAGACATTCACAAGGTTAGAAATAATGATTTCTATTTGAAATATAAATTTCGTTCTTCAAAAGTTTTATAGCTGCTTCTCTCAGCAGCATAACTTTTTTCAGCTGCGCTCACATAAAAAGAGTTTGAAGGGTTTTCTACCATGTCATTTATTTACCACATTAACTATGTAGAGCACAGGTGTCAAACATAAGGCCCAGGGGCTGAATCCGGCCCCCCACGTCATTTTATGTGGCCCATAACGGCTTGAAAGACATATGATCACCTTTTCTTAAAGAAATGTAAATAAAAAAATCCTATGCTTTTATTTTGAAGGTTTCAAATTAAATGGTTTTGTTATAATATTCTATCAACGTTCTTATGTACATTTGTATACCCTCAAATAAACAATAATCAAATGCAAATAAAGTTATTTAACTATATGTTCGGGAATAGTTCATACAGTGACAACCGGCCCTTTAAGAGCCACGTGTTTGACACCCGTGAGTCGAGAGTCTATCTATGATTCATTTAAAGTTATCTTCATTGAAAAGCCAGAACATGTCTGATTGTTTGGAGGCGCAGTGTGTGTGTGTGTGTGTGTGTGTGTGTGTGTGTGTGTGTGTGTGTGTGTGTGTGTGTGTGTGTGTGCGCGCCGTACCTTCTGCCCCAGGAACAGGCTCTTGGCCGACAGGATGGTGAAGCCGTCTCCGGGGCCGTCCTCCACCGTGGAGTTGGGGACGGCCTCGCTGTCCACGCTCTGCAACGCCAGAGGGAATCTCTCGTTAGAGACGAGCGCCGGCGAGGACGGAGAGGCGGCGAGGAGCGGCGGGGGGCGGCGTGACCCCGTGACCCCGTGAGTAAATGAACATATGAATACATCTCCATGACTTTTCCTAAACTTTTGGGATTTCATTTTTTCAACTTTTCCAGGCCTCGAAATAATTACTTTTTTAAATTCCATGACTTATTCCAGGTTTTTCACGACCGTATGAACCATGAAATAAGATTCAACTCCCTGACGAAGAAGAAGAAGAAGAAGAAGAAGAACAACAACAACAACAACAACAACAACAACAACAAGAAAAAGATGAAGAAGATAAGGAAGAAGAAGAAGAAGAAAAAGAAGAAGATGAAGAACAAGAAAAAGAACAAGAAAAAGATGAAGAAGAAGAGGAAGATAAGGAAGAAGAAGAAGAAAAAGAAGATGAAGAACAAGAACAAGAAGAAGAAAAAGAAGAAGAAAAAGATGAATAAGAAGAAGATAAGGAAGAAGAAGAAAAAGAAGAAGAAAAAGATGAATAAGAAGAAGATAAGGAAGAAGAAGAAAAAGAAGAAGATGAAAAATAAGAAAATGAAGAAGAATATGAAGAAGAAGAAGAAGAAGAAGAAGAAGAAGAAGAAAAAGATGAAGAAGAAGAAGAAGAAGATAAGGAAGAAGAAGAAGAAAAAGAAGAAGATGAAAAATAAGAAAATGAAGAAGAATATGAAGAAGAAGAAGAAGAAGAAGAAGAAGAAGAAGAAGAAAAAGATGAAGAAGAAGAAGAAGATAAGGAAGAAGAAGAAGAAGAAAAAGAAGAAGATGAAGAACAAGAACAAGAAGAAGAAAAAGATGAAGAAGAAGAAGAAGAAGATAAGGAAGAAGAAGATGAAAAAGAAGAAAATGAAGAAGAATATGAAGAAGAAGAAGAAGAAGAAGAAGAAGAAGAAGAAGAAGAAGAAGAAGAAGAAGAAGAAGAAGAAGAAGAAGAAGAAGAAGAAGAAGAAGAAGAAGAAGAAGAAGAAGAAGGCTTCAGAAACAGCTGATCTGCAAGTTAGTAACTAACTAGTTGTCATGGCGTCTGAGGCCAAGCAGCTTCCTGTTGTGATGACATCCCCCCCCCCCCACTGACCTTTGGCTTGCGCCCCCTCTTCCCTTTGCCCTTCTTGAAGGACTTGACGGGTTTCTTGCTCTTCGTGCGCTCCACCTTCTTCTCGGGCGCGGCGGCCGGGCTGTCCACCTTCACGCGGACGCCCCTCTTCTTGGACAGCAGCTCCGGGTGGATCCGCGGCAGCACGCCGCCGTTGGAGATGGTGACGCCCCGCAGCAGCTGGGGGGAGAGAGAGAGAGGGGAGAGAGAGAGAGAGAGAGAGAGAGAGAGAGACACACACGGTGACTGCCGGCACGCCGCGCTCCGGGGAGGAGTCTCCCGGAGGGGGCGGAGCTCTGTGTGAAAACAGAGCTGAAACACTGTGTTGGCTGAAATATCAGCTGCTACACACACACACACACACACACACACACCCACACACATACACACACACACAGACACACACTCACACGCCATCTGCTGTCAGCGGACACCGTCACCTAGGTGACCCGCATCGTTCCTCTTTCACACCGCGATGTCTGTTCACGCCGTCTCTACGCAGCTCGCCGGGTCGACGCGTGCCGGTCGCCATGGAGACGCTGCTGAGTCTGGCAGAGGCCGAGGTCAAAGGTCATCGGGTCATCGGGTCACTGGGTCTACTGGGTCTACTGGGTCTACTGGCGATTTCAGGTGTCTTTGAATGTTGTCTTCACTTCAGATCACGCTATAGACGTACTGTTTACGACGTAGTACTCTGTTCAATACCTAGTACTCTGTTCCCTACCTGTCCAGGTACTCAGACAGGATGTCATACTCTTTTTAAGGCGCACCGTCCTCGAGTCGTGAACATTCAAAAGTCTCTGACTTCAGGAGCTTCATCGCGTGACCCTGATCACATGACCGTGATGTGATCACCTGACCGCGAGGCTCCGCCCCCTGCGGAGCTCCCTTACCTGGTTGAGCTCCTCGTCGTTGGCCACGGCCAGCTTGATGTGCCGGGGAGTGATCCTCCCCTTCTTGTTGTCCCGCGCTGCGTTGCCCGCCAACTCCAAGATCTCAGCTGAGAGGGAAAACAGTGGAAACAAATCAAACAGCCGGTCAGGAGGACCAGTCGACAAATAACAACACGAAATAAAGTGCAGGGGTCCCCAAACTGTTTCCTGTGGGGGGGACATAACTTTTCCTTCTCTCACGGGGGTCAGTTTGTAACAAACAGTGTGACGATCGCAGGGCGCCTGAATGTAAACATGTATTGTTTTCCAGAAAATAAACATAACCAAATATTAATAACCCTTTCTAGGATCTTACCTAAACTTTTCGCCATTATTCCGTTCTATTTGACAGCGGCTAGTCTAGGATTTGCGTGGCCACTAAAAATAATAATTAGAAAGCGTCTCTGGTATTGTTGGTATCCTTAGTTTGGGGACCACTGCTCTGGTGTTTAAAGTGGTAAACACATATATGATAAGACACATCATATCGATGTTAAAAACCTCCTCTCTGCACTTTCTTTTCCTTCTTTTTTGAATATTTTCTAATAAAATCCTGCACGAAAACGACAATATTTTTCCTGATTCTCAAAAATAATAAAATATATATATTTTTTTCAAGATAGGAGGTTTTACTCTTCGGCCACCGGATACGTTAAACTACTTTAATTATTTTAATAAAGGGTAACAGATTTTTTTTTTAGAAGTGGAGAACGTTTACACACAACAACATTAATGAACACCAGGCCAGTGCAGCCGGTGTGCGACCACCCTACCTGCCAGGTACTCGATGACGGCTGCCATGTAGACCGGCGCCCCCATGCCAATGCGGTATTTGTGCGTGCCGGTGCGCAAGTACCTCATCATCCTTCCCACGGGGAAGATGACGCCCGCCCTGGCTGAGCGGGACAGCTTGGTGGCCTTCTTCTTTCCTCCTCTGGCTGACATCCTGCTGGAGGACACAGACACGAGCACGGCGAGTGAATAACATTCTCCTGAGAATGTAGTTAATGATATACATCTCTGGGAATACTATGGAGATTTAAAGGAATTGTCTTTTTTTCTTTTTGGAAACAGTGTCCCTGTTATCTTTTGTATATTTTACAGAACACACCAGAGTTGACACAGGGACTATTTCTCCATTCAAAAGTAGTTTAACTAAAACTCTATAGCAGGGTTCTTACACATTTTGACCAGTGGATTTCCAGGACTTTTCCACGACTTTTCACCAAATTTCCATGACCAAACTGAAATCTCGGTATAAACATGAACAATTTAGAACATTTTGCGCATTGATTGCATATGCCAGCTTATATTCTGAGCGTCTTTCTTTAAAAATCACATGAATTATTTCAAACTCCGCGTAAATGAACATGTCATTTTAACAAATGTCCATGACTTTTCCAAAACTTTTATGATTTTAGTTTTTTTCCATTTCCAGGCCTGGAAATAACCATTTTAAAACTCTATGACTTTTCCAGGTTTTCCATGACCGTACGAACCCTGTATAGACACCTTTTTTAATTAAATTTGGAAAGATTAGAACAAATATAAACAAAAACGTGTCAGCGTAGCTCTCTTTTGTAATTGTGTGCCCCAGTGGTATTGAAAGTAGGTCAATTAACTATTGTGTTCACGGACCATTCTCCATATTCAATTAACTGATATCTGCATCGCGCTCTAATTGCACTGACGCGGGCGCGCGCTTTTTTTTTTTACGAGCGACGACGGCGACTTCCAGAGAGGTTCTTTGCACCTGTAATTTACCTGTCGAATCCCAGATCATCCTCTCTAAATATTCAGTGTACCACGTGATGATCTCAAGTCGGGAGGATGAGCCAAACGCTGACACGGGAGGGGGAGGAGGGGGGGGGCTGTCAGGGGGTCATTATCACCCAGTGTTGTGCTTGGAGGACAAACAACCTACGTCACGTACGTAGTGCCGGAATGAAGGCCAGTCGTTTGTGTTGTTTTGTTACCTTCCTCTCTATAAACGTACGTTGCGGAGGAAAGGTCACCGTTACACCGTTAAACCGTTAAACCGTTACACCGTTTCAAGCCCCCGCCTCCCCCCCCTCTCGAGGTTTCCATGTAAACAAGTCCCGGCGATGAAGCGCTGCGGCCTACAGCCGCCGGACCCGCACGTTATTTACACGTAGGCACTAATTAATCCGCGGAGGGCGCGCGCACGGTGGAGGGATATGGTGGCGCGCACGCGTGTGTGTGTGTGTGTGTGCGGCGAAGCGGAATGGAGAAGAGAAAAAAAATACGAGGGGAATGTGACCGTTGGGGGGGGGGGGGGGCTATGGGAGCTAGCTACCGTTACTGTACCGTACGTTACAGCGGAGCGACACCCCTTCGACGTCGCTACGCACACGTTAATATCGACTCGTTATTCGGGTAGTAGAGCAGAGAGACGCGGGAGCTGTGTCTTATGTATCTGGTGTCAGCCGGGAGGGAAGAAGCCGCCGCGGAGCCATGACGGGTGAACGTTAGCGACGCCAGGTCATCAACGGCCGGCGCAATGATTCGAGGCGCAAGACACTTCGGCGCGTTCCCTCTAAAAAAAAACCCGAGACATTGACCGTGACTGCCCGGTTCTCTAAACAAGCACCCCGCCCGCCCCCTTCCCCTTCCACGGAGCTAGAGCCGTACAAGCCGCTGCATGTGTGTGTGTGTGTGTGTGTGTGTGTGTGTGTGTAATCACATCAGACATGAAGACCGAAGCGTCCCCCTCGAGAAGAAGAAAAAATGAAGGAAAAAAGAAAAAGCCCTTTCAAGTTTCTACCTGTTTTGTCCGCTTTCGGTGCGAGTCCCAGATGCTCCTGGCACGGAAGACCGACGAATCCTCCGGTGACAGGCGGCGCGCTTTGTTGTCCTTTCTGTCTATTTGCTCGTCCTTGTACGTATACTCTCGCCTCCCCTCAACCTCAGGAAACCCCCACAGAGCGAGCAGGAACCGCGTAGTGTGGTTGGAGGCTGGCTCTCCGTGCTCCTGATGCTGCAAAGGGGAAGAAAAAAAAAATCAGTAGAGGGAACAGTCGGTGAAAACGCCCCCTAACATGGCTTCAAGAGGGAAGGGACGCGGTGTGCTTACATAGGAGCAGGGCTTTTTTTTACGGAGGGGGAAAGAATAAAAAATGACACTCCGCTCTCCTCCGAGGTCAAATAGATCCTAAATGGTAGGCCTAGATTAAAAAAGGGGCCCTGCGAGTAAAGGCTGCGTGTTGCACCGGGCTGCGAGTGATTTACTGCGGGTGGATGGAGCCCGCTTCACTCCGGGGCCCAACAGGTAGCGGAGCAGGACGACATCTCTTCCCCTTCAACGTGCACGCGGTGCGAAGTGGATCCGACAGATGATCCATCCGACCTGTTTGATGCACGTCCCGAGAGGCGCGCAGAGTCCCCCGCAGCCAATCGGATCGCTCGCCTCCATCTTTTGATGTGTCGAAGCCAATAAATCGATAAAGGGAGATGACAACCGCTTCACGGTGCAAGTCCAATTTAATAGGAATGATTCATGTGATGAGTGGTAGTGAGCACGATGGCAAAATTCAGACTAGCAGTAATTATAGCAGTGGATGGAGGGGATTAATAATGATTATATCAGGGCAGTAATAGTGACATAAATGCAACTGATGGGAGGAATCGTGGGTTCATCGTTTGTTATCTATAAAATGTAAAAAAGCACATGAGATACACGTTGACTGATTAGATGTTATATTAGTGTTATTACACAATGACACAACTACTCTGAATTCTATTCAATGGAAGAAAAAACACATTTGAGAGGTATACATGGCGCAGTATGAAAAAGTCCAACTCAATTCAACTGACACACACACACAGACACACACAGGTAATAGCATAATGAAGCTATAGACAGAGGTGCACCATGTAGCACCAACATGTCCAGTAATATTGAACGTGACACTTACATTTTAACCAAGCAAACACACACACACACACACACACACACACACACACAAAGACACACACTCAGACGTGCAAAGATGGCAACAGCATCAACATAAAATCTAATTGTAAATCTAAAAATCGATAAACAATAGGATTGAAATAGGCCACTTACCTTTGATGACTAGGGGACGCGAGGCTCGGGCTGAACCCGGCCCTGATGCCACTTTGCATCCCGCTGAATTGGCCCTTTGAACACGGTCCTTCAACGGCGTACGCCTCAGCGCGCTCCGGTCGGGGGCCGAGGGGTCACACTCGAGCAGGTCTTGGTGGAGAACGACGGTTGAACTTGATACATTTTCATCCCAATATCTTCTTGCTTCCTCCGTATACCTCCATCAAAAGCTGCAAGCTGTGCAATGCACCGACTGGTGTTTTAGTTTAACGGGTGACCGTGTAATCCGATGACTTTCAGCCAAATGCATCTATATGCAAGAATAATTGTCTTTTTATTTTTCACGGTCCTCATTTATTCAGCTTTATTGATGCTGAACACTCTGGAGAAGAGTCATAACAGCCGACCTATTGCTTGTTGTTCCTGTGCTGTGGAGACCAACCTGTGTTTATTATATTCATAAAAAACAAATGCAAAAACACTGCATTTAAAATTCAGAATAATAATCTTTGTGGGGATTTATGTCCAATCAGGAATAGCACCTGAGAGAAAAGTGGAGCTGTCACATGTTTTAATAGTTTCTATTACATTTTTAATTATATTCTTGTTTGAACTTTGAACTGCTTGTGAAAAAGTCTTTATGTAATATCAGTAAACAAGACTACCAGCGATAAGATCGGCTGTCCATCCGGGGAGAGGATCCTCCTCTGTAGCTCTTCTCAAGGTTTCTTCACCTTTCTTCCCTGTAAAAGACAAATATTGTGCTTTGGCCTAAAATAAGTACAACACTTGTCGTTACTACATAAATGCAAGTTACATTACAATAAAGATAGATATCTGTAAGCTGGGATTGGTTGCTCCTTCTCACATGTCATGTGGCGTGCGTAAAGTCAAACTATTTTTATCTCGCAGCCATAAGCCCTTAGACATAGCCACTTGAGATCAAATGCTTCCGATGACGGTTTTGAGCGTGCCTTCTGAGTACCCCCCCTGGTGGTCAGTAGACAGAATGCATCTTTAACACACAAAGTATAGACTTCTATACAACGAGAGGAGTCGCCCCCTGGTGGCCAGTAGAGAGAATGCATCTTTAACACATGAAGCAGACTTCTATGTAATCAGGAGTCGCCCCCTGGTGGTCAGTAGAGAGAAGGCAGCTTTAACACAAGAAGCAGAGACTTCTATGTAATTAGAGGAGTTGCCCCCTGTTGGTCAGTAGAGAGAATGCATCTTTAACACATGAAGCAGAGACTTCTATATAATCAGGAGTCGCCCCCTGTTGGTCAGTAGAGAGAAGGCAGCTTTAACACACAAAGCAGACTTCTATATAATCAGAGGAGCCGCCCCCTGGTGGTCAGTAGAGAGAATGCAGCTTTAACACAAGAAGCAGAGACTTCTATGTAATTAGAAGAGTCGCCCCCTGTTGGTCAGTAGAGAGAATGCAGCTTTAACGCATGAAGCAGAGACAATCAGAGCAATACATGTTAGATTGTGACTGATCGTGACATATAATTTAAGATCTGACTCGATCCACTAACCTACTACCTGCTTTGGGATGTAATGATTTAGTATGTTTTTTATTTTCTCTGTTTCACCTTTAACGAGAGGTCACCTCAGCAGCATTTACTTCTGTGTTTGTATGTATATGTATAAATATAGATGTATGCTAATATATTGTTGTTATTCATATGTCTCCGTGTATATTTTCATGGAGTCTTGGCTAAATGTGGAACGGTATAAAAAGTCTTTAGAAAAACTTGAGGATGTGGTTTTGTTGGCTATCAGACAAATCATATTACCTTCAGTAACACTACACTGTTCTTTCTCAGATACACATCTGTAAAGTTTTGTAATTCATCTTATAAGGTGTAGCAACATAGCGCTACCGATATCCATCCAAAGACACACATACACACAGTTCGGATGGATTTTAGAAGCAAGAGGTTTGACATGCAAACCAACCAGGTGTTTATTTCACCAACAATTATCACAAACATTAATGATTAAACACATATAGATGATTATAGAGGACTCTGCATAGAGGTTGTTGGGCGAAATAGTAAGTGGAGTAGATCCATAAATGTAATCATTTAAGATGAGTAGACTGTGATCTTTGTTGCAGTGCGTAGTCCTGCTCCTTCACCGTTGCTGTGCGTCGTGGTCAGCAGCAGAGGGCAGTACAGGACTGCCTGGAAGAAGACTGCACCGCCTGAACCACAGCAGGCAGGACGGCAGGATCAGTGGAGATGGCAAATTGCCCCAAGATGCATGGACACTAAGTTCAAAAGTTTGGGGTTCGAAATGTCCTTATTTTTCAAAGAAAAGCACTGTTACTTTCAATGGAGATAAAATTACATTAATCAAAATTAAACTTTTTACATAGTTAATGTGTACATGACTTTTCTCTGGTGTTTAATGAAGTCTCTCCAGAGGTGTATAGAGGCCCATCTCCAGTGTTTAATGGTACATTGTGTTATCGCCTTAGAAGACTAACGGAGGGGTAGAAAACCCTATTAAACCCTTTTTATGTGAGCGCAGCTGAAAATAGTTATGCTGTTGAGAGAAGTGGCCTTCCTTTGAGTGACAAGTTTGAAGAATAACATTAATATTTTAAATAAAAATCATTATTTATAATCAATCAATTTATAGTCAATGTCTTGACAATAGTTTATGTTAATTTTGCATTTTATTTGATTAATAAAAGTGTGTTAGATATTACAACTGCACAGACAATTAGGACTACAAAACATGGCTTTTCTTGTCAAAAACCAAGAGCCAATCAGCTATTCAATCAGGGGACAGCCGGGCGTTTCCCATCATGCCCACACGGTCCCGCATTTGCTGTCTCTAAAAACTGCAAAAGGTGAGGTTAGAGGTCAAGTCGAGACACAAATCTAACCGGCATGCATTGTGCGGCGATTTTTCGGTGATGATTTCATCTCAAACAAGCCAAACCCCATGACCCTATACCGGTCACATGACCGTATCGGTCACATGACTATCGTGACGATGGATTGAACAGATTCGTGTCTCAAAAGCAACGACGGAAACACATGTTCCTTCTTAAATTAGACATTTTGGGAACAGCTCAATGCTTTAAACATCTACTGATCCAGATTATCCTCAGCTCACCACAAGACGGCGTGAATTTAAAAAACGCGAGACGAGACTCGTCCGTGTCTGTTGTGTCACGATGAGCCAGCGCTTGTGGGTTCTTCGGTTCAGTGACTGAGGGGGTTCTGCAGGATGCTGGATCCACTTTAATGACCTTAACCTACAGGATGTGACCAGCGCGGTCCGTCAGTCTGCAGGACTCACTACTGTAGCAGATGCTGCACGCCTCAGCATCTTCCTTCAGAGGGGCCCCCGGCAGATGGCTTCCCCAGCCTCGCTGCTGCTGCAGGGAGGGAGGAGGCCCCCGGGCCCCTCAGGCGAGAGGGGCATGGACACTCTTGATCAGCATCCACTGCGGATGGAGAAAACACCTGGATTCAAAAGGCGGTCCGACCAAACCCTGCGTCCCGGGTGTTGGGACGGGTCCTCTCGTGGCTCCGCCGCGGGAGGAAGACGCTGTCGGTGTTGATGGCCGCGTCATTTGGTTTTAACTTCAACACAGCGATGAATATCATATGCCGAGTTGGGACGGGATGAACCTGAAAGAAAACTCCCAGACTGGGATGAAATGACTCAGAATAACATGGTGAGATATCGACATGCGACCAAATGATTTGACGACTTTTGTTTCCTCTCACATCCACCTGCTTGTCATTCTCTAACCCCCCCATAACTCCTTTTCCCCAGTCAGCTGCCAGTCATCAAGGTTGAAGCGTTGCTCCGTGCCGTTGCTCTCCAGCGTGTGACACTGGAACCTGAGTCGGCGTCTTTACTGGCGCCATTCCTGAAGTCTCCGCCTATTTCTGTGTGGACTTCCTGCCTATAACACGTTAATAACACGTTAACAACACGTTAATAACACGTAATAACACATAATAACACGTAATAACACTTTCTAAAACACTTAAACCTGCTGGAAATTCACTTTGGTCACTGCCTTGTGTATGTATTTATTTTCCTCTGTATATTTAGTATTTAGTACTAGTATTGAGTATTGTTATTGCTATTGTGTTTTTAAAAATGTTTTTATTAATGCTCTCATGTGCACCTGCTGCGATCCTGAAATTTCCCCACCGTGGGACTAATATAATAAAAGAATATCTAATCTAATCTAATCTTTAAACTGTCACAACACTAGTGTATTATAGGGAGATGTATGTGCTAGTGGAGGTAATAATTAGATTAGATTATATTAGATATTACTTTATTAGTCTCTCCCTGTTGGGTGCACATGAGAGCATTAATAAAAGATCAACATAAAACACAAAACTGTATAAATTCTTCTGCTTTTCTCCCTCTCTCCTCTTGGTTGTTGTCGTGTTTCTCAGAGTACCTTGTTGACTTTTGAAGCATATCTCGAAAAAAAAGATTAAACGGAACAAGAAAGCTTCAGTAGATTTACACATTTATTTACTGGCGCGCTCAGGGGACTGCTCCATGTTCTCCTCTGGCCCACCTGGATATCTGGCTGATCATTCAGCATGAAGAGAAGCCTTCCCTCATGTTAAGCTCCAACAGAGACATGCCGTGAGGGGGGGAGGATCCTCACCGCTGCAGGAGCATTATTTATGCAGAGCAACGTCCATGTTGTCTGGTTCCACCGGCAGCTGATGGGAGAACTTCCTCTCCTCAGTATCGGATGTGATATTTACTTCATGTTTGTATTTTGAATTGATTTAACCAGGAAATGCTTCATTGAGATTAAACATCTCCTTTACCAGAGTGCCCTGGCTAAGACGGCAGCAGGAACACATCACACAACGTTTCAGACTATACAAAATAGAACAGTGACAGACAATATGAAAAACAGAATGAGAAAGATACTTTTTGAGATCACAGCATGAATAAAACCAAAACTCAGACTCAATTAAATTCAATTTATTTTGTGTATCCCAATGCCAAAAATTACAAATGTGCCTCAAAGGGCTTTACAGTCTGACACAGATGACATCCCTGACCTTTGACCTCACATCAGATCAGGAAAAAACTCCCAAAAAGAATGTTTATCTCACCCTGGGAAGAAGAAAAAGAAAAGAAATATTAAAAACTAATATATTAAATAAAATAATAATGAAATGTTTTTTTTTAAATGCAACAATGTCTAATAAAGTCTGATCAATCCTATCCAATTGAGATTAACCTAAAGGAGACCGACACATCATCGATTGAGCACTTTTAGCTTGTGTCCATCTTGGCATTGTACCCCCCTACACACATCTACACACATTCTACACGCATCTCACACAAGAGGGAAGCCCCGCCTTTCCTCTCCTGTATGCTTAAGGACAAAACACATGACGGGTTTCGGGGTCACGCGTTTATTTCGGTGCCTCTTGTACTTTGCCGTGTGACCTTCCAGCTGCAGGTCAGAGGTCAGGGTGAACGCGACGCAGCGTTAGCTAGGTATCTGTGAGGATACGTAATCGGAAGATTGTACAACAAAGACCACTTAGCCCAGATTATTGTAGGGAGCGGTGATATATGACTGCAGGACGCTTGTTATTTCCTCTTGTGGTTGAAGCTAATATGTTGCTAAGCTGAGGGCTGAGGGCTTTCCTTTCTGCTGGCAAGACACAACACATTTATCTGAGTGCATTTGCACCCAATTTCCTACCATTTGTGTAATAACAGAGGCATGACACATGTAATACTTCAATTCTATTCAGTTTATTTTATTTAGCCCAATATCACACATTACGGGGCTCATCAGCAGGGCCATGGTAGGAGGCATCAGACCCCCCAGGTCCAATGGTCCAACGAAACGTGACGTCACTAAGACTCCAGAGAGGAAGGAAGCAGAGTTAGTAATGTGTGATGGAGAGATGAACATTCATCCATAAGGAGAGAGGGAAGAGGAGAGAGGAGCTCAGTGGATCCTAAACATCCCCCAGCAGCCAATCAGGCTCTAGCAGCATCTCTAGGGGCGGGACCAGGACAAAAATAATCCAGCCAGGACTTAATTTACGTAATGTGTTAAGTAATGTGCTTTTAGAATGGAATTTTCCAAAATCTTGAAATTGTGAAATCGATAACCATCAGAGTGCATCAGATGAATCAAATTCATGACGGATGGAACTTAAAAAATATAGGTTTTGTACTAATTAGGCTTCTGGGCCTGGATAGTTATCTATAATATATCTAGTCTGACTCATTGGAGTTAATGTTAGTTCAAATATCTTCAAATCTATTGGGTCGACTGTAATGATTTTGTGTATTGATGTGCATCCACGTTCCCCAAAACCATTGGGATTTCTGACTGTTTGCATGGTCCCAAATGATGGAATTATTTGGTTTCAGAGTGATGCATCACTACAATAGTTGGGTAGAGGGTCCTAATGTGTTGTCCTCTACTTGGTGATCCCTTTAAGGTAACATTTAACAAAAAGAAATAGACATTTCTTGTTGATTGCCTTCCAATCAGTTTTCCAATTTTAGTTTATTTGATTGATCTGAATTCTTGGAATTCATAATTCGGAGTTGACGCCTTGTCAAACAAAACCCAACAAAACCACGAGTCAGTGAATCGTTCCACTATTACAACCATCAGCTGCTCTGGTTTCGGTTGAAAGAAATCCAGAATTTCCAAAAAAAGATGTGAGAAGATGGCGGCTTACACGCTTTTGAAACGTCAAATTCTCCTTTTTTTCAGTTTGAATCCACTTCTAGTCTTTTCCTCAGAGATCTCTCCACTGCCGGCAGATTGCAGCACCGCCCGCCTGTCCTCCATTATTCTCTCACTTTTCTTATTGACTGAATGAGCGGAATCATCTGGAACCCCCACGACCGACGACCCATTAATGCAAAATACATCCGCGGACATAAATTCCCCGATTGTTCTTCCCCTTTCTCCGGGTTTCGTGACCTCGCGAGTCGACGTGGATTAAAGCGTGTCGGCGATCCCGTAAGCCAATTTATCCCGTTTGATCTTCCCAACATCCTGGAGCTTTGCGATGATTTTCTGGCCGTCATTAAAGTCAGATGGAGGCCGTTTAGCGCTCCGGCCCCGTGTGACGGGATGCGTTTCCCAGCAGAGGAAACCCCTCGGACCGTCCTCCTCTTCCCGGTGGCGGCGGCATCGGGAGGCAGCTGGGAAAGCCATCCCACTGTTTACTCTGCGTCTGTTTGGAGCGCTCGTTCCCATGCGCTGGTGACTCATGTGAGGTAATGATCAAACCTGATTTTGGATTACTTCTGAAAGTTATCAAAGCACATTTTGAGGACGGGGTCAGGAGTTCGTTGTCCGACAGCCGAGCCGCTCGTCTGAGGCGGAAGTGCTTTAAGCTTCGGCCCGATCGCTTCAGCAGACGACTTCATCGATCAGATTAGTCTCTCCGTCTGACGCTGTGTGTGAACTGAGAGGCTCCGCCCACAGAGGCTCCGCCCTCAGGGGCCTCCGCTGTCAGAGGCTCCGCCCACAGGGGCCTCCGCTGTCGGCCAGACTTCTCGTTGGTTTGGTTTGGCACGCGGGATAAATAAATAATAACACCTGGCGTCAGCGTAGTGGGACGAGAGAGAGCAGAGCTGTGAGAGGAGGCTCACTTCCTTCCCTTCCTTCCCTTTCCTTCACTTTCCTTTCCTTCCCTTTCCTTCACTTCCTTCACTTCCTTCACTTTCCTTCAATTTTCCTCAATGAACAGATTAAATGTTCAGAGATCGTCTTTCACCTGCAGATATTTTATTATTTAATGTCTGAGTGATTATTTTTGTGTTTAAGTGTGTGTGTTTGTGTCTAAGGGTGTGTGTGTGTGTTTGTGTCTATGTGTGTGTATGTGTTTGTATCCTATCTGTGTGTGTGTGTGTGTGTGATTGTGTCGAAGTGTGTGTGTGTTTGTGTCTAGGTGTGTGTTTGTTTGTGTCAAAGTGTGTGTTTGTGTCTAAGGGTGTGTGTGTGTTTGTGTGTGTGTGTTTGTGTCTAGGTGGGTGTGAGTCTGTGTTTGTGTCTAGGTGCGTCTACGTGTGTTTGTGTGCGTGTGTCTAAGTGTGTGTGTTTGTGTCCAAGAGTGTCCATGTGTGTTTGTGTGCTTGTGTCTAAGTTTTTGTGGGTGTGTTTGTGTCTAAGTGCATGTGTTGGTATTAGTGTCAAAGTGTGTGTGTGTGTGTGTGTTTGTGATAGGTGTGTGTGTGTTGTGTGTGTGTGTTTGTGTCTAAAACCCGGCGGGTAAAGATGGCTGACTCCTCAGTCTCAGGTGATTGCGCACTAATTAATTAACAGGTGTGTAACTAATATCCCATCGCTCCCCTCTGAAGGCCACACACTGTTCCTTTAAAAGAGTTCACAGAGAATCTCCCTCTCCGGAAACCGTTTACGGGCGAGCAAGGACGCCTTTGAAGCACGATGGCGTCCAGCCCAACCCGCCGCTCCTTCTGAAGCGTTAACCATATTTCACGCCACATGGCCGATCAGCTCGCCGCTCGCCGCTTGCGTCCTCGTCCTCGTCCTCCATCAGCCTCCTTCTCGACACCTCCCTGTTCCCCAACGCCCCGCGCAGCTCGCCGCGGCACGCCAGTTATTTATTCAGTAATTCAGTTATAAACACAACCAGACGCGAGAACCAATTAATGAACACTTTAGCAGCTGCTCCGTCCCTTTAAGATCCCTTTTCCAGTCACCCTGAATATGGCACCTTTGAATGTTAAATCTATTTTAAACATAATTAATGACCTGATCTTTAGATCATACAATTAATAATATGATATAATAATGATTGCATGTGAGACATGGCTTTAATATGGATGGAACCGCCTCACCACCAGACATGAGAACCATTTAAGAGAGCATTATTTTAAATTATTTGTATTAATTTTTTACAAAAGCAGCTGCTCCGGCCCTTTAAGAACATTTTTCCAGTCACCCTGAATATAGCACTTTAGAACTTTAAATCTATTTAAAAAATCATAATTAATGATTTTTAGATAATAAAAAGTATAATATGATATAATAATGATTGCATGTGAGACATGGCTTTAATATGAATGGAACCGCCTCACCATCAGACATGAGAACCAATTAATGAGAGCATTTAAAAAAAAATATATATATATTTTTTTTTACAACAGCAGCTGCTCCGGCCCTTTAAGATAACTTTTCCAGTCAGCCTGAATATGGCACTTTAGAACTTTAAATCTATTAAGAAAATTCACAATGAATGATCTTTAGATAATAACATGTATAATATGATATAATATTGATTGCATGTGAGACATGGCTTTCATATGGATGGAGCCACCTCACCACCACTGCTGGGCTACAGCAACCAGACATAAGAACCAATTAATGAGCACTATTTTTACATTTTTTATTTTATTTATGTTTTACAACAGCACCTGCTCCGGCCCTTTAAGAACACCTTTCCAATCACCTTGAATATGGCATTTGTTAACCTAAAATCTTCAAAAAAATGATCTTTAGATATTAAAAAGTATAATATGATATAGTATTGATTGCATGTTTTTAACATGCCAACATGAGACATGTCTTTCATATGGATGGAGCTGCCTCATCACCACCGGGGCTACAGCAACCATCCCTCCAGCGCCACTTGGTTTTAAATAAACTATATTTGATCACTCCATTGTTTTTTATGTTATGTGTGTGATAGTTTACAGGCCACACAAACGATGCTCTTCTTTAAATAAAAAATGTCCCATGTGCTCTCAGTTTATTAACTGGATTAATAAACTGAGAGCACATGGGACATTTTTTTTTAAAGAAGAGCCTTGTGGACACGTCGTTTAAGTTTGCCCCTATCAGAGATTTGCCGTCCATAAATCCCGTGACATCATTCAACGTGATGGTGTTGAGAAGACCTGGTGTCACGTGACACTTGCCATACAGGCGGTGAGGGAATTGTCACTCGAAGTATGAAAATGAAACGTGGACCCGTATTCAGAACCGCTCGTGATTCCTCCGTCAATGAGGAGCGCTCAGGAAATGAAACACAGGCCACCAAACAAAGTGGTCCATTAATCAGTTTTTCCATACGCGCTCAGTTCTCCTACTACTGCGCTTTTGTTTCTATGAATTAAAGTTCCGCGGGCCGTTTGTTTGACAGCGTGTAGAATAATGACGCCTCGACGCGGCGTATGGAAAGCAGATGCGTCCACGCGTTTGTGATGAATGTGGATGTAGCTGTGGATGTAGCTCCCGCCTCTCCGCCCAATCACTCATAACAATAATAACAAGACGAAGAAAAGAGACACGCTGTTATCAAAACATGCAGGCGATCTGGTGGAGGCATAACTGTAATATGGGAGCAGGACATGACACGTGTAAATATCATCTCGGAAATGATAATCAATAATGACATCGGTCACTCCTTCTGTCCTCCTCTGTTCTCGGTTTATAGAACAAACTAAGATAAACAGCAATATCCCCCCCCCCCCCATGAATGTTTTATTACAGTAAATAATCATAGAGGTCGTTAACTTGACATCCTTCACTGACACATGTGTGACTGTGTGTGTGACTGTGTGTGTGTGTGTGTGTGTGTGTGTGTGTGTGTGTGAGTGTGAGAAGATCTTTCATAATTTAGCAGCTGTATTGATCCTTCTGGAGAAACACAGCATGGAGGACTGTGTGAAGATATAATCAATATGTAGATATAATTTACTTTTTCTAAGCCACATTACAGTTTTTCTCGATTGATTACACACAAAAACTGGAACTTCTAACACAATGACCACAACCTGTAACTCATGTGCCAACTCCCTATACCAATTCCGCTAAACTACAAGCACAATTATAAAGCTTTAGACAGATTTCAATTGTTAACCACACTTTCTTCAAAACACTAAACACCATCCTCTCTACTCTGCACACGTCACCAATGCCAAGGCCTCCTTGTGTTCAGTCAGAACACACTGCTACTCAATTGGCAAAACTTCCATTTCCACAACTGTTGTGCAATTTGGAATCAAGGCTTTAGATATATAAGGGCCACAGGTGACCTCCTGGTTTACATTACATTACATGATTTGACTTGATTGGACTTGATTTGAAGAAGAATGGATGAAAATATGGAAGGTAGAGGAGACCAGAGAGGCAGAAGAGTGAGGGTAAGAGGACGAGGAGGAGGACAAGGAGGAGGACGAGGATGAAGAAGAGGAGGAGGAAGAGGAGGATGAGTGAGAAGGAGGGGTGTGATCTCAGATGAGATTTGGGCCATACTAATTGACCATGTGGTCTCCATGGTTACCCATGCAAGAGGCTGGCCAGAGGGTCAACCTCATATACTGTAAGCCGCTTTTCAGTAGCATCCATCATCCGGACGTTCAGAAGAGAGAAAAGGTAAGAAACAGAACTCTGACAGGAAAACACAAGTTTGAATCCTTATCAGGAGCATAGCCTTCTTGTATTTACTGTATAACTATTTTACATTGTACTGTATTTGTATAGTTTGCAGAACTGAAAGATTACCCCACCACCCTGGGGTAATCTTTCAGGTAATCTTTTGGTCCTTTTTTATTTACACTTTTCTTTCTTTTTTGTTGACTGTAGTGGTCTACTTTCTATTGTTTGTTCTGTGAAAAAAATTGAAAAAACATTTTTGTTGTATATTTGTGTGTTGTTTTGTAAAATATTATACATTTACAATATTTTACAACAGGAGAAAGTGTAAAGTAACACTGGACATGAAAAGGCACAATGCTCCTGACAAGGCCTTCATACTGGTGTTTTCCCATTTCATCGTCGTGTTTTCCATTGAGCACATCGGTGTTCTATCGATGCTTAGAATGTCTACGTATATGCTGGGCTGTGTTTGTCATTTGAAAACAAAACACCCTTTTGAGGTGACATAACACTGTTTTGAAAGCAAAGTTGCCTTTTGCAGGAGATATTAAGGGTTTTGCATTTTGTGTGAGCAGTTTGGGGATTTGTGTTTAGAGTTTTGAGAAAACGAGGCATGGTTTCAAAAAATGTGTTTAAGCAATCGAGAAAAACTGTAAGGTTCAGGGTCAAGGAATAACCTCTGTGAACAGATTATGATCCAAAGGGACTCCTTGTGGTTCCTGTTTGCATTGCTGACCACGTTGGAGCAGGTGAACCGTCCGAGTCCGGGGTCAAAAAATCCAAACAAATTGGCTGAAATGCATTATTGGAGCCCACCGGGACATCCAATGTGGGATTTAGCTTTTACTGATAGATTTTCATAATTCCTATGACGGATGTGCGAGGCGAAAATGAAACACATGTTGTCTCGGAGCTCTCGCCTCAGTGTCTGACGCCGTTCATCTTCTCGTACTTGAATGACAGCAGCCGCCTCCGAGGGGCGGGAGCAGGAATGGAAGCTTGGAAGTTAGAACAAGCTGATCTGCCGTAATGTCCAGGAGGCCATCGGGTATTTATAACCCCCAGACGGCTGAGCGATGCTGCCCGGCAGACAAAAAAAATGAAAAGAAACTTTCAGAAGACTCTCCCGAAGGACCCCAGGAATACCCCACATCCTCTGCAAGTACCCCCTGAAAGCTCTGCCGGCGCAAAATAGAAGATTAAAGCGGAGCGAGGAGCCGGCGTCGGGTTTCGGCCCGACCACCCTCTTGTGTAGAAATAGGCCCTGAGAGTGGCGACAAAGCCCGGGCCACCAAGCGGTCCCTGGGCCTAGTCCTGCATTCCGGCCGGGTATTTTTAGTGTTGGCATTTAAACTTGGCAACACGGTACATACCCATACCATCTGCACTATTTCCTGTTCCTGTGAAAGAGGGAGCGTTTGGAAGCACACTTCACCACCCATTATAACATGTGCAGCTAAAAGAAGGAATATAAGTACTCAGTAAAAGTTATTTTGCATGTACGAATGTAAATGTATTGCATTTCACCCTGGTCAGATACAGTCAGCTTATTGAAAATGTCAAAAGGCCTTAATGAGGCATTAAACTCACAATATGAACAGCATCTATACTATAGAGACAGGCTGCAACAAACAGAGACTGGATCAGTCCATTATTATTAAAGGGACCGCACTAAATTGGTTTAAATCCTATTTATCAGATCGATCGCAGTTTGTATTTGTGGACGATGAAGCCTCGATGACCACCAACGTTAGTCACGGAGTTCCACAAGGTTCTGTGCTTGGACCACTTTTATTTACCTTATATAAGCTTCCTTTGGGCAACATTATCAAAAATAACTCTATAAACTTTCATTGTTATGCAGACAATACTCAATTATATCTATCGATCAAACCAGAGGAGACCAACCAGCTCACTAAACCTCAAGCATGTCTTAAAGACATAAACACATGGATGACCTGCAACTTCCTGATGTTAAAGTCAAATAAAACAAAAGTTATTTTACACGTCCCAGAATACGTCAGAGATCAATTATCTGGTGATGTGGTTTCTGTAGACGGCATTGCTCTAGCATCCAACACCACTGTAAAGAATCTGGGCGTTATCTCTGATCGGGACTTGTCCTTTAACTCCACGTGAAGCAAATCTCAGGGACAGCATTTCTTCATCTACTTAACATTTAAAACATCAGGCACATCTCCTTTCAAAAAGATGCAGAAAAGCTGGTTCAGGCTTTCGTTATAGATTACTGCAACTCCGTATTATCAGGCTGCTCTATTACGTCTCTTAGGTCCCTCCAGTTGATCCAGAATGCTGCAGCTCGTGAACCAACTAAAGCTATGAAAAGAGATCACATGACTCCTGCACTAGCTGCTCTGCACTGGCTCCCTGTAAAATCAAGAATCATATTTTAAATGATTCTCCTTCTTCTCCCCATTCCACTCCAAGAGTCTAATTTATTTAGATGTAGTCATTTCCAAAATTCTGTTTTTACCTCAAAAAATATAAGACTTCCGTGTATAGTTGTTGACATTTAGCCTTTAAAAAATAAAAATGTTCACAGGCAGCGCAACGCAACCTTCACAGAAGCTTTGAATATAAAAGAAAGACATTTAGCACGGCCATAGTTTTAACGGATTTCTGATAAAAAATACACCGTTTTATTGACGGTAACACGTTAAATTGAACAAATAATAAACTTCAACCACGCTGATCCTTCGTGGCCCGGGGAGAAACTCCCCCGACTCTCTGAACAACCACGCTGTGGTGTTAGTTATTGAGTTAGGAGAAACTTTACTGAAATTGTTCAACACTGTCTACCATCGCTGAAGATAAATCAGATGCTCAGATGTTGCGACATAATCTGCCTGGGCCCCATCGCAGAGGGAGAGGCTGCGTCTGTATACATTTAATCTTGTTGAGCATGATTTGTTTAACTTTTGCTCGAAGCCAGTGGTTCTCAAACTTTTTCTGTCACGCTCGACTTTAGGGGAAGAAAAAAAATGTTCATGCCCTACCGCAACGAAATTATAAGAAAATGGTCCATGCTGAATCTTTATTGAAAAAACAACTTGTGACTTCTTCCATCTGCGCCGTTTCAAAAAGAGTAAAGGAGATTTAAATCCTTTCAAGTTAACCAGATTGCCTCCATCAAACAACAAAATAAATAAAATGTGCAATCGCTTTTTGAGAACAATGCAATCTCAGTTCAAATCTGTGCAAACAATTATTAATATTTGGCAAAAAAATTGCTCATTGAGGCTGCAATTATCCTGTTTTGAACCGAATAACTTTTCAAGTTAGAAACAATATTGTGCAACTCAACAAAACGGGGTTGAATCTATGGCATTTTGGAGTTTTACAATGCATACCGTATGCAAAACAATAATGTGCACGCAAAACTAAATGAGTGCAGATCTGTGTGTGCCATCAAGTTCATCAGTATTATTGGCTGCAGTGAGCTTGCTTTCCACTACAAATCTATTTAAAACAGGGTTGCGGGCTCAATGAACATGGCCACACTCATTCTATGCTCATTAAGGAGCTTTTGTTTTGAAGGGCAACAGCAGAAACGCCGATCTCACGAAGGTTGCATAACCTGTTAACGGCCTAAAGGGCCCAGATTACGGTTTCTCAAAGCACGGTTTACCCCTGAAATAGGGCCATGTAACACTTCTATTGTTATAAATACATGTATTAGCATCATCTAAAACTATGCAAAATACAAGGTACTCCTTCCACCCTCTTTTCCCCTATGAAATCAGTGTCTGGTCCTCAATGCTGCTGCATTGGCCGGTGCATTGACGGTAGCTGTTATTTATGCTCCTGCAACATGAAAGTGGAATGCAGTGACAGCCATCGTGATATGTCAGCCATCTTACGAATGTAATCCGACTCTGACCCGCTCTGCCCCGGGTTGAGGAGACCGCTCATGTCCCTGCACTCAGAACTCAAGAAAACTGATCCGACCGACTCCTTTGAGGTCTTTGTTTAAAACGATGCACCTCTGGTTTCATGGGAGCAGAAATAGCAACAGACACAGGTGGAGAGAAAGCCGGGATCAGAAGCGAGGAAAAAGTTAATCGTCTCTCTTTGAATAGTTTAAAATGCAAACCCAAAAAAGAAGTAATTCTTTTCTTTTCTATACATTTCAAAGGAAAAATCTAATACCTCTTTATCATCAGGCCATTCCCAATAACTTTCAATAATCTGTCAAGATACCATCACTATATATCTATGTTGATAAAACTGCTATATTTATGAAAGAAAATGTATTTAGTAAAGAAATACTGATTTGATATGCTGAATTACTTCATTCAAACAGATGATTTTGTTCGCTGCTCTGTAATTACTTTTAGAGCGATGACATCATAGGGCTGGGGGCCTCGGGCTTTGTTACAGCTGTTGACAGAGGTCACTGCATCTCAACAGGAAGGAAACATTCATTTGGCCGATCGTTATTCTCTTTCCGAGCATCGCACGATTGAAACGTGTATAGATTTTATACACAGGATTCTTTTGTAGAAAGAAATAAGAGAGCCACTATTTGTATTTGTTTTGTCTTTCTGCTGATTTTGCATATTTTCCTTTTTAGATTTATACTTTATGATTAGTTTCTTTTTGTCTTTTATTTATTATAATCTGTACCTAAATAGTAGAGCACTCATATATGAGTTTACTAATATATATATACATATATATAATATATGAATATATATATATATATATATATATATATATAATTATATATATATACATATTTATATATCATATATATTTATATATCTAATGTAGAATATATATAAATATATATATATATATGAAGATATATATAATTATATATATATAATTATATATATATATATACATATTTATATATCATATATATTTATACATATACATTTATAAATATATGAATAAATATGTATATGAATATATATAATTATATATATTTACTTATAATATATATATTATATATATATATATAATATATATATAATGCAATATTTGCTACTTGAATACAAGTGCCTGGCATTTTGTTTGATGTTGCTGGTCCACTTTTTGTCTTCTATACTCCCCACTGTAGAGACTGGAGACAACATTGAGCCCTTTGGCCAATCTGGTTCATATAAGTCCCATTGATATATAATAATTTTAAATAAATAAAGCAAAATCAACATATCCAGACTATTTTCCATTAGGCAAATATCCAAGTATCCATACATAAGGACGCTTGACAGACATCTGCATTGCAGAAAACGTATCCTACTCGCAACCACTTATACAAATACATCACAAGATCATCATCAGGGAATAGTCGCTCATAAATCCAGAACTACCGTCATCTCATCTTTGAGACCCGAGTCACGTGAACCTGGACCTGCGGCTTTGAACCGCCATGTGAGCACGGCGAGCTTCCCCCCCCCCCCACCCCCCCCGTGCATTGTTCCATCACAGACGTGTTTCCATGGTTACATCCCTCCGCTGCACGATGGGATCTTCCACTCGTGACGATGAGGATGTATCGCGGGATGGTTCTGAGGTCCTCGTAGAACTCCTGTTGCAGAACAACAGAGCTCTCTTGGTCCGGCTCACTCACACCTTCAGCTCAGCTGGCAACGCTATACCCAGCACATATTTCCCTCGAGCTAAAGCCCACCCGGGTCCACTTCAAAGAGAGAAGGTTATAGTGCAGACCCAGTGTGCCGGAGGAGATGTGATCAGCAGCAGCTGGTCCCTGGTCTGCGCTGTGAGATAGTGGTCTACTCCAGAGACCTCTGTGCACGCTCCTCCTGACTAATGCGCTGTGTTTCCAAAAGTATCTGATTGATACTAGAGGGCTTATTAATAAGGGCTCTGGTCCACGTAGAGTTCCTTTGTGCAGCTCACTGGCACAGAAACCGATAATCAGAAGCAGAATCGTTCATCCGCCGAGAACGTTGCACAGGCAAGGAATGTGACTCGGTGGAAAGTGCATAACAATAAACATAGACATACAATAAAACAATAA